>JAVSBS010009695.1:0-24243 GCA_033124195.1 Coracias cyanogaster
ATGGTAAAAGTGGCTGTTTTCTTTGCATGGTACCAGCAGTAACACCATTCCTGGCAAAGCCGCACGTCTGCCAACTCAGGGGAGGCTCATGCAGCAAATGTTCTTCCTCTTGTGTATGAAATTAGACCCGGTGAGTTTAGCACGAGGCTAAACCAACAGTTTAACTCCTTCCTTAGCACATTCTTCTTAACTCTTGAGTGATCGGCTGCTAAGTTACCAGACTTGCACTACCCTGAGCAGCATCTCAAGCACTTTTAAAACAAATGCTCTGAAGTGGAACAGATGAAGTTGAATCACTCTCACAGCACAGAAGCAGTGGCTGCTTTTCTCACTGACTCTATCCACAACCTTTACGTGCGCTCCCTGCTCAACAGACAACGACAGGGCTCCCACAAGATTGCCATGCTGGTTTTTAGCTCCTACCACAAAACACACAAACATTGTCAACAGAGAATGAGAGAAGAAAAACACTAATGCTAAAGCCAAACCAACAGTCTACTTTCAAGGATGAAACAGGTGCCAGGTTGAAGCTGACCTGGAACGGAGGAAATTAGGCAAGTCTAGCTTTCTTGGTTTAGTCTTCCCTCCCTGAAATGACCACAAGATTCAGGTTTAGAACTACAGCTTAACAATTCCTGCAGGCCACAAGATTTTTGCTAAATCCCAAGGCATTCTTATTCTCCAGTTTCTTCCTTTTCCACTTAAGACAGACCAGCTTGTTTTTGCAGACCTGAAAGAAGCAGCTCCTTTCAAATCCAGGGACTAACATCCTTCCTTCAGATCTCTGCCAGACCTCATTTCCACCAGATCTGAAGTGTCTTTGACCTTGTTTTCAGCTTAACTAGGCTGCATACTCTTTGCGACGAGTGCTGTAGGGTCCATTCGCTAAAGGTGGGATGCTGCCATGTTGCTGGTACAAAACACTGTAGTTTAGCTTTACAGGGCTTTTTAAAAGCTTGTTTCTGTTTGCCAATGCCTTTCCACTCTTGTTTTTCCATCAGAAGTTTCTTCCGTATCAAAGAACAGAACAAAAGGAAACAAACTCAACAGCCTACACTGCTGCCACTTCAGCCAGCCAGTTTAGAAGCAGAACCTGGAGAAAATTACCAGAAAAAAAGCAGAAAAAAAGAAGTTTGTTTCCTGTAAGGGCAGATACACAGTTGCTTGACCACTGCAAAGTCAAGCATAGCACAGTAACAGCCTCTGTGGCTTTTATTTTGGAAGACGACAATCGCTTCCTGATGCTAGTTAAACCTGGGCAAGAATACACTTGCCACCTCAAATGTGCTGTGCACACAGATTTGGAGCAGCAGCAGCTAACAGACAGTGGCCATCGCTGACTGGACTGGGAGCTGCACGGCTACAGAGTCATTTTAGGAAAGAGGAAGATTCCTTATTGTACAGGGGAAAAAAATAACAATAATGAGCAGTGAGGATGCCGAGCTACGAGAGGGTCAGGAAATGGAAGCAGCAGAACACATCTAAGTTTCCAGACTCCGAAGTGCCACACAGCCATTCTACCCACAGCAGAAAGATAAGCGCTTAATTTAGATAATTCAGATTGTTAAACAACACTCCTCAGAGGAAACACAGCAAGGCGTATCTTTTTCCCCACTTTGTAACCTTCAAGTTTAGCTGTGCCACGTTATTTCAACCTTAGAAAACGGCTCAAAAACCTAAGTTTGAGCAAGCACATAAAGCTTTGCAGAGTCTATCCACACATCTGCATGTATTTGTGGTCCCGTGCTGTCTCCCAAGCCCTCGCTGAGGGACACTCCTGTTGTGCAGAGGCTCCTCCGTCACACAGACTAGACATGCTCCAGTAACACAGTTGTTTCTGGGGTCATGGCGTCCACCTAGAAAAGGCTGGACACTGGTATAACCTCTCCGGGCTGTCCCAGCTGCACAGTGAAGAGCGCTCTTCAAAGCTTGTGGCTGTATTTGTTCCACGCAGGTTCCACCCACATCCAGCACGGCTGTGCCTTATGATGATCTCTGTTATGATTCTCCTTAACACGGTCATGGAGCATTTGCAGTTTCCTAAACAAGCAAAGTTCATTTTGTGCTCCATTTGGGACGCAGGGCAGTGTATACTCTTAAAATAATTAGTCGCTCATCTCTTCACTGATGCAACCTGTGAGGACGGTACATCTTCCTCCCTTCTTATGAAGAGTCATGTCCAGTCCACTATAAAGGTTTGTTTCCCTCTAATATTCTCATCCAAATTCAATTTATTCAGATAAAATAATGGTTGAGGTAAGGGAAAATTCTTACTGCTTGAACTTGAATGGACTGTTTTGTCTTTTCTGAGGTACAAGACTCCAAACAAGTGAATGAAAGTCACCGGTTTCCTGTAGCTCTTTTGGCAGCCAACTGCTTCACATCCAAAGAGCAGGTTTACATACTAACAAGGTCACTAGTTAAAAATTCAGCCCATGCTCAGACACACTGTGATCAAGTGAGTCTCCCCGGAACTAGCAAAGAAAATTAAATAGCCATTACCTAGATAGAGCTATCTCCTCTTACCACCTACCACTTCAAAAATAGTGTATTACACGCAACTTGATGCATGCAACCAGGCCATTCTAAAACATGGTATGCACAGTATATCTGACCTTCTGTAAGAAAATTCCCCTTTAGGAGTCCAACATCAGGCATGGGGGGTGAGATACAGCTTCCCTGTAATGATTGTGAAGGAGTGAACCCCCGCTTCGTATCATTTCAAAGAATTTCTGTTTTTTAAAAAAATGGCCGACTGTACAGACAAATAAAAGTTACTTCCAAGAGAAGAATTAGGACACATTTATAGTAACGCCTTTCCCCTTGTCACTTCATTCATATAACACCGTGACAGAGATTTGCCGTGGCTGGATTTTATTTCCTTCTTGAATTTCACTGGTGTGATTCCAATGGTCAAACCGCATCTTCAAGAGAGACAAGGCCACTGCTTCAGAGCGGATGGAAAAGATGTCTCACAGGCCGGCTAGTACTAAAAATACCAGCAGGAACTGAGAAGTACAGGCTCACCAGCTCCAATCTCCTTCCCTGCCTCTCATGCACTGGCTGGTCAAGCAGAATCCCTGGATATCTGCAGTACAAGGTAAAGAGCTAGTTAACATGCACACAGCTTCAACCTGTCTTTGGAAGAAAGCCGTTAGAGGATCAGAGGGTGTTACTTGAGAACAACTGAGAATACACAGTTACGAGGAGAGCCACGTACTACCGGCGCATTACTGGTACTGCTTCAAAGGAAAAAAATAATTACAGGCAGGCGCTTCAGTCTTCTGTGAACGTTTTGTGATATATAAAATTACCTTTGGGCAAAATAGTAAGAGGAATGGAGGACAAGATACCAGCTCAGGTAACCAAGGGTCTGGTAAACTGGAACTTAGTGCCTTTAACATGGAGTAAAAACGTGCACCCGGCGCAGGCTGAGCTGAGTGATGGGGCAGCTGCTCCAGGACAAACACACTCTGCAGCTACAACCACAGGCTGGCTCTGAACGTGTGAGGATCAGGTTCAGCTGCAGTCCAGCTACGCTACTCACGGGTTTTGACAAAAATATGAGCAGTCTGCTGGTAACAGACAATCAGAGGAACTCAGTGCTGCCCGCTACAGACTCCTCAGATTAGCACTTATTAAAAATTAATAAAATGGTTTATTTTATATATACATATGTTCCAAAAAATTTATACAGTTAAAATATCAAATTAGTGATCTGGTAACAATACTGTTCAAAATAATCTCTTTTGTATGAACATTAAAATACACGTTTTTAAAAGCGTTTCCTTTTAGTGCTTCCAAAGCACAGCGTGTGCCAAGGCCACCTGAAGAATCTCCGTCCTCCTCACAGGATGAAAGAGAACTGAAGTCGGGGACCTGGGAAGCCTCAGGTGCACTTTCATAATGTCTGCAGACAAAACAGAAGAGAGTCTGAGGTAGATTGTTTAGTGACCATCAGGTGGTAACAGTCACAGGGCTGTCTTTAGCTTTCATTAACACAATAGCAGTTTCTTTACTCTCAATCTACACTGAATCTCAAGTTTAAAGGCATGGCTAGCAGTTCTTGGGAACAAAACCCTTGTCTCTGTGGTGGCAACATGCAATTTTACCAGTGCAGGTGTTTCTGGGAGGGTTTTTTTTGGGAACACACGGGCTCTCTCCACGATGCAGACAGTGTGTGCATTTGACAGTGCCCCATTTTAGTGCAACCTGCTGCCTATAGCACGTAAATGTCTAATGACAGCGTTCAAATGAGTAAATTCTCATCACCTGCAGGAGGGGCACCAATGGTTATTTTCTTCAGCCTGTTGAGCAAATAGCACCCTCCACAGGAAAAAAGCCACACCTTTCATAGCAAATCCTTTAGGTTATAGCCCAGCTTCTGCCGATAGAGGTTCTTAAAGTTAAAGCTCCACTGCTTCTTCTCAGACTGTGACAGTAAAATCACTTCACTGCCAAGATGGTGAGGGCAGCAGCTACATCCTCTTCCACTCTTCTGCGGCACAGCAAGCTCATTCCTGGTCCATAGTCGTCTGGCCGGTACATTATTATCTACTGTTGACATGATTAACTCTGTTGGGTAGGCTGTTGAGCTCTAGTTCCTCTAGTATTCTCTCTAAGTGTTGTATTAAGACCCGTTTTTTAAACCTAAAGAAAAGAAGGAGAGCAATTTAATTCTTTTCTTCCAGAAACACAGTTGAACAACTCTAGACTACTCAGCCATGACAAATCCTATTACCAGAGGCTCTCGGTTTCCAGCATGGAAGAGCTTTCTTTATTTCTGGTATTAGAATGGCCAGAAAATTTAATATAGCCACTCCTCTGCCCCAGTCCACTCAAATTTTGGGTTGGTCTTCAATAACAACCCACCTATTTCATAATTAAACTTTAACTAAGGAACATTTCCTCCATAAAAATACAGTGACATTTTGACCACTAAAGCAACAATAATTGAAATATGTCAGAAAGGAAACCAGAAAATACTAGTACTGCAAAAGTCTGGTTTACTGCCATGCTCTAAATGAACACTCATGACTCCAAGTCCTTTATATCTGTACAAACCTTGCTGCTTCCTTGATAGCAAATTCAATGAAATACTTCTGAATTTCCACCGGTCCTTGCACCTCCTCAAGAAGGGAGAAAATTTTTTCATAATCTACAAAAGAAACAAATCCAACCATATATTAAAAGTAAATCCTGCAAATGCATTTTCTGTAAATCTTAACAGCCAAAAGGAAGAACAAGGCCCAGTTTCATACTTCTGTGTATGATTATACATGGAAGGCAAGAAAAAAAGCCCATATTAACTTTCTGCACGGAAAGCAGGTGATGCCAGTAATTTCAAGGGGTATTGTTGATCTGGTACTCAAATGTCGCACCAAAGAATTAGGTTCTCCTTAAGAGCAGCAGCTAGAAACATCTGTCCTCACAAAACACAGGCTAGGGAGAGAAGCCTCCTATCTCCATGAACACAGGGCCAACATTAGCAGTTAATATGCACATAAAACTAAAACTAAAGCTGTAATTTCTGAAAGCAGAGGTTAGGATCAGTTCTCTTCAAAAAACAAATGTTGAGTGCTTCGTGTGAGCACAATTAATATGACTATCTTACTGGTAAAAAGTAATTATGTCCACTGCAAAAGAATGAACTGGACACAAAATCAGAAACAAATATTAAAACAACATTGTTTCAGTATTTTCAGTAACTGAACCCAGTATGAAGATTAATTATGGTGCTGTGACTAAAAGCCTGCTCAGAATGATGCAGCAGGTAGAGAGAGGATATATGTTCAGAATTGTAAATAAATATATGCATTTAACCCACTACTATTTATCTTCTTTCTCTGGTGACTCCTTGAACTCTGCACCAAGACAGGTGACTCACTTTGAACATAGTAATATTTTACTCTACATCACCATTCGTGAGACAAATTTGGTCTAAAATTAGATGAGCCCACTTTGCAAAAGACGAAACAAAGATATAACCAAGTAGGAAGTTTTAAAACATCTTAAAAATAAAATAAAGATGTATCATAAGACTGGTTTAATCCCTCACCAGCCTCAGTCTGCCACAATCGTTATGTGCCTCAACCAAACACTAAGTTTGAGGAAACCAACGTGAGATCAGAAAAACAAAAGTGTTAAGAATACTCCATTATACTAATTACGGGCACTTGACAATGTATTAGAAAAACATTCAGTAGTTTAATTTGTAGAAATAATTCACTCAGACAGATCACATTCAGGACATCTGTGATAAAAGAAAAAAATGAAAGATTATGCCTACGGCAAATCCTACAGCATAGTTTCAGGTTAGTGTTTTGGTTTTGACCCCCTGTACAGGCAGAACATGTAACAGAAGCTGAGGAGGCAAGCTACTTTTCCTCATGTTTTAGATTTTCTGGGCTTTTCAAATCTTACAGGAAAAATGGAAAAAGTAATTTTTAGACTTCAGTTTTTGAAGAGTTTATTTACAACAGTGTTCCATCACTAATGACACTATCTTGCAAAATAAAGAAATACCACTTCGCTATTAACTGTTAAAATTCCCTTTCAAACATACTCCAAGATGCAACCTTGTAGCTACATATGCCTTTGCCCTCCTCAAAGGAAGTTTTGACAGACACAAAGCAACAAATTACACTACACAATGCAAGCAGCAGTGCAGCATAAGGCAAAGTCTATCTGGTGTCACCAGATCACTAGTAACACCTTCATAAAGCCACAAAAACAAAACCTCTGAAAGGTCCTTTCACAGGCTACCTCTCAGAGCAGTTAACCCATCTTCCAGGGCAAACAAGGTCCTTTGGCACTCGACTTCCCAAACACAGCTGTCTAAACTTCAACTTACCTGCCCAGTACGTAAGAACTTTATTCCTTTTTTGTCCCTCCACTGCTGATATGCAAGCAAATCAGAAATTATTCAAAATCTAACGTTGTACAGACATTGAAAATAGCTCCTTATTTCAAGTAAAAAAGTCTTCTAGTACCATATATAACAGACTAATTAAAAAACAACAACAACAAAAGAAAACAAACCCCAAAACTTACTTCTTCCAGGCTTGCGAACCTCTTTCATCACTTTAATTTTGATATCAGCATTGTTTCCCTCCAACATCATCGGTGTTATTTTAAATGAATTTGGCACAGATTCAGAAGTAGACTCCATCACCCGTTTTTGGTCATCCCCAGCCACACTGTAATTGAGAGGCCCTCGAACAAGTGCGTTGGCACCAGGTTTATGATCTAACCCATCTTCACTTAAACAATTGAATTCAACAGGTAGAGAGTCTAAGTCATTGGGTAACATTTCATCCTCTCCCATAGCAGCTGGAACTGAAGGAGCCATTTGCACAGGTAAGCCATCAATTTGCTTTTCCAGTGACTGACAATTCTCTGCTTTCTTCTCTCCATTGCCATCTTGGACAATACTGTTATTGGTATCTACAAATTAAAAATATGTATCTTACTAGTGCATAACTGCAGCATCAAAAAAACCAAAAGGAAAATAGTTCTTGTACCCTTTCTTGTTTGAAGTAATGTGTAGTGATCTGACAGCGCTGAGTAACTCTCCAGTACATTTATGCAACCTTTGATGTGACCAAGGGAATACTTCCCTTCGGACTGTTACCATCTCACATCACTATCATGAAGTCACCGTTTTCTATATTCCTATTGCAGTGTCATGATTTCTAAGTAACCTAATGTTTTCCTTCCCTCCCCTGATTCTAGCTAACAGGTTCTTTTGTGACTCCCTTTGCTAGTGGGTAAGAAAATTAGTATTTGTGGGAAATGAAAATGTAACCATACTTTTAACTTTCCTCCCATAACACAGAATATGCAAATGAGAACTAAAACCTCTTCTGAAATCCCTGCTACCTCCAAACCATCTGGTGAAATGTTTCCGTATTATTTTTTTAAAAAACAGTTCATTACAATTATTTTTTCATCCCATACTTCATTAGCTGCAGCAGCAGTCTGTTTCTCTAGGCCAACAAACAAAACTCAGGCCTACATAACACTAAAGCCTACATACACACTGATATACCCTTTTGAGTCAACTCAGAACGCAGAGAGCTTTTTTTTGTATTTAATGCAAATATTCCCACTTGCGACCACACAGGCTGTCGTACTACAGCTCAATATACCTTTATTTGCTGGGACACCTTTGAGGTTCAGACATGATGGCGATCCAGAAGCAGAAGGTGGCCCTTTCCCACCAACATGATTTGTTACAACGGGTGGTGACTGTGGCCGTCTCAACAGCGGTGACATGCTACGCCTTCTCTTTAGCGAGGCTGGAGTATTGAGCTCCCCAGGACGCTTGATCTTATTCTGAGGTCCAGCGACAAATTCATCTGCTTCGTCTATCATCATACCCTGAAAGAAAAAAAATAATTTCTTTTTAAAACCAGCACAGAAACAGAAATGGTTTCATCAATTTATTGATAGAGTAAGTCCCTCTGTGTTAAAATTCGGGTGGCTTTCAAAACACTTTATAGCTCTCAGAGCAGCGCTACCTCATGTACACTGTAACCAGAGAAAGACCAGTGCCACTCTAAATCAGCGTGATCCTTCACACCTTTCTCCTGGACCACAAGAAAGACAGCACTCCTTTCCACCCATGACGAGGAGCTACACAGGTTAGCAACACCCTGCAGCTGTGGGAGGGAAATTCTGCTCACTACTTATTTCAAGCCACGTCAAATATAAAGATGCAGCAGATAATGTGGCCTCTCCTACCTTCTTATCCTGCTTAAATG
The DNA here is from genome assembly GCA_033124195.1 of Coracias cyanogaster. NCBI lineage: Eukaryota > Metazoa > Chordata > Aves > Coraciiformes > Coraciidae > Coracias > Coracias cyanogaster. Next base: position 8,766 of record JAVSBS010009695.1, read on the forward strand.
GATTGCCAAATGTATGCAGCCTTTTTGGTTGATCTGGGTCAATCTCCCGAAGGGGTGAAGGCATCATTTTCAGGTATTCCTGGTAATTTCCCATTTGAGCAACAGGAACGCTATGAAGACAGTCTACAACCGAACGAGATATTAATTTAGTCTATCTTAAAACTAAGGCAATACAAACTTCACACACTTCAACTGCAAGTGTCAGCATTTACAAACTAGGAATTACTATTTCTTTTCACTACGGAAGAGGAACTGAAGACTAAAATTTTGGAAATAAGGCTGGCCAAAGGTCAGCTTAATTGGCAGAAGAAGGATGAAAAATAACCAAGTTTCATCTCCATGCTAACAACTGTACCTTTAGACCACTGGCACCTAACAAAGGTAAACCAAAACAAGCTCCTCTGCTTTAAGCCATATCACTACAAAAAACATGTCTACTGAACCTTGGCGTATGGGAAAGCTCTTCCATGAAGCTGATTTTTAAAATCCAAGCAAGCATGACATCTTGCATGACAGGAGGCCAAAATTTCCTTCTTTCCCCTTCAGATGCAAGAAAAGGACACTGACTCAACAAATGATGTAATGTCCTCTTCTGCTCCCACACCCAGGACAGAAACCACCACTTCAGGAAATACAAAAAATAAATAGCTGTACTCTCTCCTTACTGTTGATGAAGAACAGTGGCTACTTACCTTCATCCTGCCCCAAGATAGGCCTGTGCGTTTTCAGAAGATTGGTTCTCATTCTAGTGAGCTGGTCTAGAAGACTGCAGCGTGGAATATCATATGCATTTCTGAATGCCTGTGGCTTCAAATCCTAGTTTTGTAGCAGAACAAATAACTTACAGTGAGCCCATCAGTTCTCATGCACAGACAAATTCTTCCAAGAACTGTAATGTTAACTGTTAAAAAAAATTACTCTGAAGTAACTTCAGAGCTTCACAACTGGATACAGCAGATTCAGGGACTGTCCTTTCAACAAGACCTTATTCAGCATCAGCATTTTCAGCTCCGGCATGTTAATTCCTGGATGAACAACACTAGACGTCTTTCGCAGAGATTGCCACTTGAAACACAGTAATCTTTACTTACTGCCATGGGATTTTCAAAGTGTCCCAAAATCAGGTGCAAAAAATCGGAATTTACTCATCCCGGTATTTATGCCTACGCTGCACTCCTCACAATTCAGGGGAAGTACTTCCTTCCTCCTACACTAAGTCCATAAAAGTTACCCATGTAGAACAGATGGGATCAACTACTTAATCATGCAAGATTAGGGTGCTGTTTACCTTGTTTAGAAGTCCTATGTGGAAGCCAGCAAATTCTTTAACATTCATTTCCGCCAGTCTCAGTGGAGATTCCCCAGTGATCCCTTGCAGCAGTTGCTTAAAATCCCTACTGTGCACCAAGGAGAGGCCACTGGAGTGATTTTTCACTTTTATTCCAATTTCTTGTGGAACTTTCTTACCCACTGAACCTATTATCCGTTCCGACTCTATTTTTGTCTAAAATGGAATCACACCATGAGTTAAAGAATCAGCAGGCAGTGCAGATTTCCAGTAAAAAAAACCCACACAGTACATTAACAGAATAAAACTACAAATTTAGTTCCCAACTACTCAACAAATGGGAGAACTACCTACCCAGGGATATATTGGATTACACAGATTAGATCTCAAGTAGAGAAATCTTAACATGCTAGCATATAGAAAAAATATTTAGCCAGTGTATCTAAATTTGTATGTCAGTAGGAGGTCTGTGAATATCCCTGACTTTACTGCAAGTCTGTGACTTTTGTGTGTCCCTGAAGAATCATCTTTAAAGGAAAAGGGAAAAAAAAGGAAGGTGAGATGCCTTAGGTCACTGTAAAGTTGCATTGAAAGCAACAGTATTGTTTAGATACAGTAACATAATTTTAGATTTTATTTTTGAAACAACCTATGAACTAGGGTTTGCACTACACATTTGCAACAAGATGAGAGAAGTCATAAAAGAACAGAAATTTGCCTCATGAGTAAGTTTCTAAAAACATACTACTTCTCCAATTAGCACAAATTTCTTATTATAGCTACAGATAATTTTACAAAGTAAGATTTCTACCCACTTGCAATACCTTCAAAAAACCCCAACCAACCAAAACCCCCAACCCCACGGTGACTGCAACCCACTTCCCCCAGATCTCATCCTCTGCAGGGTCTGCTTCGTATCTGTGGGAAACTCTGAATCTAAGGACAGAGGGAGCACAGCAGAATTCTGGACTTGCCTGTCCCTGTGCAGGAGCTTATAATGCATCCAACACATTTACACTGTTTCCTGTGCTAAGAAGGTCTGTGAAAACCACAGCAGCCATCTCAAGCCATTCCAGCTCCATATTGCAGATAAAAAATATCAATTTGCATATCATTAAGTTACCAAAATACCACAGGAAGTTTTATATGTCTAATAGATGCTCAGTCATTCAGAGGCTTTTGGAATGTATTTTGTGCATTCTTTAAGGTGGAGGATTTTTAATTTGTAATTTTATGGGCTGTATTGCTGCCCCACCGACTTCTAGATATTACACTACTGTTGTAAGAACTACTCGTGCTAAGAAGTCACGGCTTTCGGCCAGTTACACCTGAAATGGCATTCCTGACAAACAGAAAAAGGTACGTAAAGACTATTTCCCACCAGGTCAGGCTTAACACACAGAACGGATTTGACCTGAAGGAAACAGGAAAGTCAGATATGAAACTGGAACTGTGATTTTATCCCCCATGGACAAGAACATGCACTTTTTTGGGAACATACACATTGCCAAGGCACACATGGAAATAAACATGAGACTGAGAGCAAGCCTCTGACTTCAGCTGTGAAGAACAATGACAAGAGCAGTCATAAATCCAATTAACGACAATCTTCAGAGTTTACAGGTCTCACAGATAATTAAAATATAGCCCAAGAGGTCTCCTTTGAACTCCCCTCCACCAGTTACAGAAGGCATAATCACTGGCTACAGAACCACTCTGGATTCATCCACATTTGGTGGAAACGCTCACCAATCTTCCATTATAATATATGCCATACACCCATATGAATTCCCACAGGGATTAACTGCTTTATAATGAATTACCACAAACTAATCAACGCACTTCTAATTGCAAAGGTTTTATCGATACTACCTGTTGGCTGAGTTTTTTAAGGTAAGAGATAACACTGTAACTAAGTCCACAATCTAAATTATCTGATATCAGATTTGGAGCTCCCATCATCCTTAGGGCTTTCTTTAATGGCTATAAGGAAAACAAAATACACAATAGTAAGAGAGTAAGTCTTTAAAAAAAAAAATTTATAAGATCAATTACAAGAAGCTAAGGCACATGGATTAGTGCTCTAGCTTTTCCACTTTTGGCCACTAGAATTCAAGTCTATTCAGATAACATGTGACATGAGTTTGGTAGTCTAACTAGCTCGCAATGGACGTTATGCCACGGTACCAAGACACCACGCAGTGTGGTGCCACTGGCAATTTCCACTCAAAGGCTCAGTACCAGAATAGCCGGGATGATGCAAGTCCATATTGAGGTGCATTGTCCAAGCTACATGTAGAAGGTGACACGGTGCCTCCCCCCACCCTTTATTTGGCCCAGCCAGTTCTCTCAGTGTCAGCTTCCCAGGTTCTAGCACTTCACCCACATTAACAGACATACAAATCTGCATTTTCCTTATCAAGTTACACAAATAATGCCAAATTTGGTTTCTCTGAATAGTCTACAGTATTTTAGATCACAGCTTATTTAATATTTAATGAACAGAAAACATTTAATATCTTAATATAGTTACCGTTACTCAATATTACTAGAAATTGATTTATTTCTTAAAAACATCTAACCTGATCTACATACCTCTGCAAAGCAAAATGTCTACTACCTAAAATATCATCATAATTGTGTAAACAAGATTTACTAAGAAGAGGTATGATGCACAGGACTCTGGTCGCACCAGCCATTATACCCAGGAGGATGAAATGAGAAAAGGAACATACCAGTAAGTAGTAAGGAGGCATTGTTTTTAAATAGTTGTCAAAAGCCTGTCGCCACTTCAGATTTGGCTTAAGTTTGTGAACCTTAAACAAGTCATCTGCAACAAGGAAAACAACAGAAGAAGGTTTCATTTATATAGCCCCAGACCATTAGCACTATCCAAAATTCCATGTGCCAGTTTTCCCCCCCTTTTCTTCTCCCTCCACCCATCTCCCAATGGGGCTTCCCCACAAAAACTGTTCTTAACCTTGGGTTTGAAGGGTTGTGAATCCCCAGTCCTAGCTGCAGTAGAGAATCCAGAACAAGTCCTCCTTATAAGCACACTTGGAAGGTACACCAGACTTAAACACTGCACACAAGTACTAGCAGCATGGAAGGTGCAACAGATCCACCTGTTAAAGCATTTCACCTCCCTTGCCTCTCTCTTGCACCATCAGAGACTCCCTGTATCTGATTAAACCAAACAACATTCATGTGACTCCATTTTCAGCCCAGCTTTCTTTTGTTCAACCTGTATGATGAATTCTGGTCTCCGGTAAGAACATTCTTGGGCATCAAAGAGAAAAAAAACCCAGACATACACACAGAAAAAACCCCAAAACAAACCAAACCAAACCAAACAACCCAGAGCAGGGAATCCTTCTGACAACAGCAGCAGCTGCCCCCGGCAGAGGAGGGGGGCAGCTCCAGCCACACTGCCTGCCTCCTGCCAGAGCTGCAAACTCTCCCAAAGATACAGACGACAGAAAGGAATTAGATACAAAAACTGCTGCCCTTTAAGAGATGGACAACCAGACTGCTTCTTTCCCTTGGATACTGGTTTAGAAATACCTTGCTTGCACTAGAGGCGTGCATATTGCCATTTAGGAATCGCTGAGTTCAAGCATGTACCTAGTTGCTGTGCACACTGCAAACTGCAACAGTGATCTCTAAATATCAAAAATGAACACAGCATCCTCGATTCATCATTTGGAATTATGAATTACAAATTGAAATTAAGTTTATCCTTAGTAAAGTGAGTGGCACAGTGAGGCTGAAGGAAGGATATGTAGGACTGGAGAAAGGGATGTCCAAAAATTAACGGAGGAGAGCCGCAGGAAACAGAGATGCACAGAAGAGGGTGTGCGAAAGACAGATGCAGCAAGGAAATTGTTTCCTCCAGATTGAGCTTTCAGGAAGATGTATTTGGAGAAGAAAATTTGACTTGCATAGTGTTCTGTACAAATCGAACAGATGTTAAGATATTATTTTTTCCAAGTTCACAGAGTCAAACCACACTTAATTACAGGTATTTTCCAATCTAAATGAATTCTGTATCACACAAAAACCATACTACGGATGCTACTTGTTCTCCTTCCTGGCCTGAAGGAAGAGGGGTAGAGTTTGAGAGGACAAGTTATAACTCCATTTAAAATCTCAATATACCACTTGCTTAGCACTACTATCCAAAAGAACCTGTGATGGTACAATGATATATGGCAAATATAAAATAACATCCGTTCTTATCTTATAGACCTACTAGCTCCTTGCAGAAAAATGGAAGATAAACTATATCCCTCTCCCAAAATTTGAAAAAAAGTGTTCAAGTATTATAGTATGTCATAGAATTTTTAAGGTCTATGAGTACAGCTTGAACCTTAAACCCCTTATCAGTGCTTTATTACTGTCTCACTTCCTGCACCATGGAGGTTGTACAGTATATAACCCCTGCAGTCCAGCCACACAGCCACTCTTAAACGGCACAGACGTTCATAATGCATGCTGGCTCAGCTACCTCTGATTCTTAATCCACAGCATGGCTGTAGTCTGAGACTCCAAACGCAAAAGCACCTCCCTGATCTTTGCTATCCAAGTAAGAAGTTCTCAAATCTAAGCAGAGCTTCGGCAAAGACTCGTCTATTTAAAATGGGAGCCTCCTGACCGCACAAACTCACTGCAGGAACTCCTGCCCTCTAAAAGGAAGACAGACAGTCATGGTCGTAAACACAGGCACGAGTTTCAAAGAGAACATCACCATCAGCATCTTACCTGTCTCTATTGCAAGAGTTTGAGACGTTCAGTCAGCAGATTGCAACACAGGCACTTGAAACGTACTTTTTGTGCCCTGGGCTGCACACTGATTTATATCAATAAGCAAACAAAGAGTAACCCAGTTAACTATGTCTTTCATAGAATGAACCCCACACTTTGGTAGATAAAATCCAGAAGTATTGAAAACATCCTTTCATTATTTAGTTTTAATCCAGCCTACATATTTTCAGACTACTCCCTGCATAGCACACAATGCAGAGTTTTTTTACTTCTAAACTCACAGGAAGCTAAAAGCAGCAGAAAATTGGGAAGATAGTATTATAAACCACTAGGAAAGGGCCACAAGCTGCAACAATTCAAGAGATCAGGTAAAATCAGAGTCAGACCAGTTAATGTAAAACTGTGTTGCAAAGTCTTTATCCACTTCAGATTAATGTACAAAACAACCAAGTTGTGACAAACAGGATGCCAACACACATCTTTAATATCAGTGCCACATAAGGGGGCTTGATGCACCTTTAAGCGCAGTGTAGAGTTAAAAACAAGAGCATGAGAGAGAATGGTCAGAGGTAATCTCAGTAGTTCAGCTGGAGCCTAATGAACTACAAGAACAGTTAATGTGACAAGAGTCTAGTGGTGGTTGATAGCTTGCACCATGGAACCCAAAGTAAAAGCTCAACAGTGTGGGTTGTTTTTTTTTTAAATCACCGCTCACATTAAAATCCACCTGAGCAAGTACACCACCATTCCCCGCTGACTCCTATAATCCTCTGAGCTTTCTAACAACCCTGCGCTAACAGATACACTTCTTTGTTTCAAGCAGTAGAGACTCATGTTTTTACATTCACAGAAAGTAGTATCCTCCCTTGCAAACAATCTAGCCAAAAATAAAGCATGACAAGGTAAAATAGTATCCACCATTAAAAAGGGTATTCTGGCCCTCTTTCTCCATTGATACAAAGTGTTTGTCTCCCTCTGGCAGCGCTGCAGCATGCTATGATCGCATTTGTGAGACAGAGAGCTCGTGGTTTCCAAAATATAACATCATTACTTGCAGGTTCTCTCACACAGCATGTAAAAGCATCAAAGGAAACTGTCCATGCTGCAGTCCTTCATGGGCAGGCATTTTCTAAATGCTCATCCTTCTGCATATTTAGACCCAGAGAGAAAGGGTATTAGCCACCTTCTCACGATATTTCCATCATGGCTGTTCCACTACTGCTGCTGCTGCCTCTCCCAATGAATAATCACTCCTATCGCCCAGCAGTGCCTGCCATCCTACTAATGCAGCTAATAATCGGCCCAGGAAGCATCTTAGGCAAGGCAAGAGCATTTGGAAGTACATTTCATCTTTGCTAAGCTCTCTCTTCAACCACCTGTTTGAATTCCACTTCATTATCTTGGCTATACAATTGTTTTTAATCAGAATAATACCTGAAGTACAACAGCTTTGCTAGTATCAGTTAAAGGCACCAATCCTTCAAGAGGAAATTTCTACAATCTGTGGGCCAAACATACTCAGCATCAAAGTATGTCAGTATCTGCCTGTGAAAAGTTCTGTCTTCAAAAGTCTGCCTCAAAAATAAAAAAAAAAAGAACAAAGAGAATAAAAAAAGGGAAGACAAGAAATGCACTCCACCTCCTCAGTTTTCAGAGCAAACCACCACCTGAAGCTTGTCATGACGCCTCTCTAGTCCTTCCTGAGAGCAAAAAGGAGCTCTGTCTTACCTCTGTAAAAGAGCTAAAGACCCCAATTTTTCTCAGACAACCAATTTACCATAGTTCATGGGTCAGGTTAATACACAGACTATGAGGCTTCACTGTTTTATGAAGTCTCATTAATCGGCTCCTTTCCTTACAAAGCTTCAGATTCTAAAAGCAAACCCATCAAGTTACAAACTAGGAAAGGCTACAGCTTTCTCAAATCCACTCCTGCAGAAACTGAGATATAAAATCACCAAATCTAGAGGATGTGGTACAATTTACCTCCTTCAGTCACAGACCAGTGAAACTTGTTTCAGTTTGCTCAAGTATCACCTGCAAGGTTCCTCATGCATACCTATCTTACCTGTCTCTTATATTATTTTCCAGAGCCAGAATTAAAACTTCCTCTGCTCAAGAATGCAGGAGGAAAAGAAAAATGCAAGAAAAAAAAAAACATAGACAGCAAGATGCTTAAAAGGTTGAATGCACACAAGCCACTTGATAAGACAGTACAAATAATACAGTTGCAAAATGGTTTTGATTTTGAAAGAGTCACTAGAAGGAAGGAGAGAGGTTATCCACAGTACTATCCCAAGACAAGCCCCAGTCCTTCAACACAAAATTCTACCAGCAGGGGAGCAGCCACTAGAACTGCAATGATGCGACAATATGAGACACAGTGGCTGAACAGAGCAGGCTTCTCCTGGGCTTGGAAGTTCTCACATCCTTTTGAATCCAGGTGACAGTAATGAAAGATTGGTTTTACACACTTAAATCAGTCCTCTGCTGAACCATCAGCATCCACTAGTGGTATGTATAAGGACAGACACGGGGAGTATTTAAAAAACAGAAACACCACCTACCTACCTACCTATCAAGACAAACACAGAGTCAGTATTGTTTAAAACATCTACAAATAATTTAACAGGTATGCTGCTGATCATGTTCTGTACAGCTAAGTAGAAAGGGGTGACATCTGCTTTTGTGTTTTACGTATATTCCACAGAACTTAATTCCACTGTGCCTTAGAGACCAAGGATAAACAAAGTCCTGGGAGGAGATCTCAATGTAACACTTCGTGTATGTGTTTGCTTTAAGGATACAGAATGCACAGTATTTGTGTTCAAGAGAAAACAGTCGCTTTGCAACTCCGGCAACATGGAAGCTCTGCATTTTCCTTTAAACAGTCTTCAGAAATTTAAGATGTGGGATACCAGGAGAGTAAAATGCAGAATGGCACTACACATACTGAAAAATGCCTTTCTCCAAAGAGTAGGAAGAGCTTTACACCCCTGCAAAAAAGGCAGGGGGAAGACAAGAGCTGCCAGGGAAGACACAGCAGAACTGCAAATGTCAACATCGAAATGAATAGGGAAATTAATTTACTATCAGCGATGGCTTTTCAGTGAGTGGATCTGCTACAGGAATTAAGTAGCTACAAACTCACAGGAACTCTAAATTACTCTAGAAGTATCCTACTTGCAGACTTCAGGACAATTATTAGGCGATAAGGATGACTATATAAGACACATCCAAATTAACAGCAAGCACAAATTGCTGCTTCTGGTTATGCCCAGAATTATGAAAAAGCATTTCTCAACTGTTGTGGGGTTTGTCTAGAAATGAATGGCAAAATAAATTGGTAAGACAGTAAGAGCCAATGTTAATTCTCTTGATCTGCAGTTACTCCGTGTCACTAAACACATCCACAAAAAAAACCCCAAAAACAAACCAGAACAAAAAAGCCTTACAAGCATCTGTGACTAAGAGGGTTAGTAGCACCCAGGAAACTCTTCTGCCGTTACCTTGATGCCAGAGCCCTAGTGGCCACAATTACTATGGCAGTTACTCACACAGAATCTTTTCATACCATCTTTCCTGTGGAAAGTAATTTCATTGTGGGAGTGAAAAAAACCACTTTGGGCAGGGAAGAAATGCAGTGTGTGTTACTGCTCAATTCCTTCTTCCTGCTCTAAACTTCGTCAGGGAATTCCCTCTTCCCAACACCCATGACAAACACTGCATCTGATCTTCCAGTAAAAAAATAGCTGCTACAAGAGCAACTGCAAAACCTGGATACACCACACCCTAAATGAGGGAAAAGAATGGAGGTTGAAGCTTACTCCAGGTTAAGGAAGAGGCTACGTGTCTAGGAGGTGAACAGCATCAAACATGCACTGGAAGCAGGTAGCTCTCCTCCTCTGCTGGAGAGAAAAAAAGGGAGAGGGGGTATGAAAATCCTCTCCTCCCAAATTATGTTAAAGAGCTTGCAACATTCTCTACTCTCTGATCTCCATTATTTTATAATGTCTCAAACTAACGCAGAACACCAACCATTATTGTTTTTCTTTTACTGTGAAGTAGCTGCATGGGCAGTCCAATGTAAATGTGTTACCTACCTAACAACGGAAGTAAAACAGGGTAGTTGTAAGGCATCACAAAGAGGTTTACACAGGTTAAAGTAGTGCTTGCTTTTAAATACCCGAATGGATGGCCAAGTTCGCTGTATTTTCCACTGCTACTCACAAATACCTGATAAAGAATAAAAGATATCACTGCATTAGAAGAATATGTAGACTATTAACCAAGGGGCATTTCAAAATTAAAATCAACCTGAATCCAGTTGCATTGAGACTGCAAAATATCAAGAACAGCCAAGTTTGAGGTTGCACACATCAGGATGAGCAGGCACTTACGTTCCCCAGTCACCAAACTGAGACATGCAACACTCAGCGTACCCCCAGTCACCGTGGAAATGCTCTTCACAGTATAATCATTAGTGCTTTAGTGAAACAATTTCATAATGATGGCCTGAGAAGTTTTTGAAATTACGTAACATAGGGGTTAGGGGATATCTGTTGAAGGTATGTTTAAATAGTTCGGCGTCTGACTCATAAAATAGCATGACTAATATTTACAACACTGATAAATCTAAAACTTTTAAAGCATAGGAATTAAGTAAAACAAAGCAAATATTCAAGAAACATATTTTAAATACGCCAAGTGTCAACATTCTTAATATTGACTTTCTGGGTTTTGGGATGTTTTAAGCATCTACATATATGGGGGTGTTCATCTTGAAAAGCTATACATGCAAACAACCAATTCAACAGAATAAAGGTGTTGGGACAGTCAAAATCACCCAAACCTAACAAAAAATAGTTTTCCTAAAAAAAGTAAACCTTGCTGTAAAAAGGAAGTGTTTTTCCTCTGTTTTTTTCAGAGCATAAGGAACAGGGGTTGTTGCATGGTTTCTATGACAATGACCCTATTTCTCCTAGTTTGTAAGGTTCTAATACACAGATGGGAGAAAGAAAAAGTTTTTAAAAACAGCAGAGTAATTTTAATAGCTTAGGCAAATAATATACCTATGAATGCTAAAAGGACATTTTTGAAATTAATCTCTTAAAAGTAACTTGATATTTTCTTCCGAATATGCATCCTGTATTTTCAGCGAAGTTGCAATATTTATTAGGGAAACAGCAATGTGGAAGAGACATCTCCAAAATCTTTGCAGCTAAAGTATCACACTAAAACTCCCGGTGTACGTATTAAGCTCTTCTTTATAAGAACACCATTGAGAAGAGAATTACACGCCTTATTCTGGAGAGGATGCAGAAACAAGTCACTTATCCAAAACATCACAAAAGGAACATGTAATAAAGGACTTCAGCAACAGAACTTTGACCTCTTCAAGGCAAATCTAGTCAGCAAGATCAACAGCTTTCATTCAATTCCCATTAGGAGTTTCGACCATCTAGTGGAAATTATTTGCAGCTGTTGATTAGGTAAGATGGAAACTAGAGCTAGGTCTTACAGGTTTTCCCTGTAAGCAAATGGAAGCCTACAGAGAATTTCAATTTAGCCCAAAATGGAACCTGCAGGACATTTCTCAGCAAAATGAGATGGACCTAGAAACAGAGTTAAATGAGATTACAAAGCCTGTAGAGGGAAGACTCATTCTGATTCCCAATAATTCTATTAGAAAGGAGGTAACTGAAACCTTGACACGTTTCTCCTCATCAACTGCAGTGTCTGCAACCAGACCCCAATTCTCAAGGCTTAGGCTTGCAAAGACTGAAGTACCTTAGGATGCCTGTCACATTTCTAGAAGGAAAAAAAAGGGCAAATACCTGCCAGCAGGTATGGGGAGACTTCCGTTCCAAGATGTACTGTGTTAAGGGTGAAGGCTCAAGCTCATACTTGTCAAAAGGAAGCTTGTCTATTACCATTGGCTCACAATCAACACAGGAGAACCTCACAATAGGGTGAGCTGTGCGCGGAGGCTAAAAGGAGAAAAAAAAATACAACAATTGTCTAGTATTTACGGTAAACAAACCAATGATCTTTAAAAAATTAATACGCGTGTATTTTACTACCCTATAGGCTTCAACTCTCATCCCATAACTTCCTTTAAAAAAGATACAAGCTCCCACAATAGAATATAGATTAAGTAATTCTCCAACTTCAAAAAAAGCCACACACACATACGTGCTTCCCACCAAGAGAAAGCCATGGTTAATATTCAAATATTTATCTTGATATTTAAAAGCTTCCATGCCAATCAACCCATAGTATCCCAGACAGGTTTAAAGAAAAATATTTCAGCTCTGCTTTCCAGCCTGATGATCACAGAATTACAGATGTGAAACTGTGCTCATTTCGCAATGGGTATCTCAAGATATTCCCTGCAAAGTCTGATTTTTTTCCTCTTGAATCTTGGGAAGGAAAAAACAGTACCTTGAGCACTTGCAACGTACAGAAATAGAACAGGCCTAACAAAAGAGACATCTTTAGAAAGGCTAGTAAGACATGCCAAATGTGTGATCATTTATGAATGCTGGTTCTCCCTCATTTTCTGAATGGGGTACCTCTTCTGTTTCAGTTCTAATTCTTCCTGCTAATGAAAGAAGAGTCCGTACACGAAGAATACCAAGCAGAGAAAACATGGTTGATCTTTGATCAAAACCAAATACTCCTTTTTCCACACAAATGCATTTTATAAAGTTTTGATTAAAATTTAATAGGCCCACTATGATTTCTGGTATGTGAAGTAATTTTTATTTAAATTTTATAGTCTTTTAAAAACCATTTACCAAATTAACTAACCATATACATGGAAGTACGCCTTCCAGATGCAAAAAACATCATGGCATACAGCATCTACAGTCTGTGTTAAAAATAGTTTTAGCTACCCTTTTAAAGCAAAGTCAGACCACATTAGTAAATAGAGTAATTTTAAAACTACTGTAGTATTCATTTCCAGTCTATTTAATTAGGTGTAGAATCTCTTTTTTTAAGTTATTATTTTACTTACCAGTGTTGGTGAATTCTGATCAGGCCAAAAAGATTCTGGGATTGGCCAGTGCCCCACAGGAACACCCGTTTTAGGGTTAGGCCGTACATAAATGAGTTTATGACAACTATGCCACGGTTGAGAAGCAAATGAATTGATGGGCCTGGATGAATCAACAAGTCCATCTAAAATTTAAACAAAGCAAAATAACCACAAAAAAAAAGAAAATAAAAAGCTACATGCACGCATTTGTCTCCCGGCAAAATTTCTGTATTGGCAACCAATAAAGTGTTTCATTACGATTGTTTTGAAGACATACAGATCTTTACACCTGGGGTCAAAAAAGCCTATACATCAAAACGTAAAATAGCATCAGCTGAGAAACAATGATAACAGTTGCCCACATGCACCCTTCTGCTCCTGCGGCACAGCCATGAGGCCTTGAGTGCAGCAAGGCTTACTCACATACTATGTAAAATGGTTTTTGCTGCAGCGTAGTCTTTGACATAGCTCTGATAGGCAACAGCAACCCCCGTGTTTTTTTAGTTCTGCTGCACCTCTAAAGACTGATAATTTGCATTTACAGCTTTTCTAGGTGGGAAGTAAAGCTCATTGACTGATGCTGCCACTAGTGAAAACAAACTAGAGAAGTTTCACACTAAAGTCAGATTCACCTTGCAGGAGCAGCTTTTGTCACATTTTTAATTAGTAGGAATTCACAGATCACTCAAACCCCTCTTGTCTACTGGGAAGACCAGTGTTCTCCCCCAGTCCACTGCAGTGTACAAGCACAGACCCCACATTAAGGACAAAGAAGTTTGCAGTAGCACAGAATTTCAGCATTACCTTTCAAAGACTGCTCTGCAAAACAAACAGCACAGCAGAGATCACCCATTTAAAGAAATTTCTCATTTTAAAACATTTTACACTATTTTCTCTGCATTAGACAGCGGGCCAACAATACTATGCAAAATACCTTTCAAATACCGATCAGTTTGGTTTCTCTGCATTATATATAACACAGTGAGTTTTACAGCTTGGGTAAAATCCATCAAATTACTCTCTAGTTTAGGACTTTCTCCAATTATGTGAAGATGGAGAGTCTCAATATTTTTATACTCTCATATCCACAGTGCATCACCATTTAAGTGTGACAAAAATGTATAAGAATTTTACCAGCCATTTTGCCACCCAGGAGAATGCTTGGGCCAACAGAGACAGAGGAATTTGCTGAAGTGCTGTCCTGCACAGCATTATAGGAAAGCCTTCCAATAAAATGACATTACGTAAGCAAAAGGAGAAAAAAAATATATATAGCAAGAAAAAAGTGATTCGAAAATGGAAGCCGGAATAAAGTTGGCTATGCTAGGATGCTAAAGGGATCCTAAAAGCTATTAAGTTTCTGACATTCCAGGAACATCCTCATTTCCTAAATACGAACTGGCCAGCTCTCTCTCCTTTCTCCTTTAGCCATGAATTCCTGCAAATCGAAAAACTGCTCCACATTAAGAGTGCATTTTCCTCTCTCTTATGCCCTTCACTTGCAAGCTAGCAAAATAATTCCTTGCTCTTTGCAGACAGTTTTTCACTTGCAGCTATGAACATTCAACTGAAACTTACTGCGTTGTGACCAATTAGCCGAATGAAAATGTCCAGAAAATTAAGCATTAGATTACTTGAGAGATCTTTAAGTATTTAAATACACTGCTCATGCATTTAATTATTTTACAACCAAGTTTGGATTTAATGATTTTAAACCCAAGTTTGACAACACTGTAACTCAAACTTTACGACTTCCTGCAAACATATACTTTCCTCTGCCCCCAAAACAAAGAGGTGAGCAAAGAGTGACAGGAGAGCTAGAAAGCAGGTATAGTCCACACAAATATGTGCAAATATGGCACTACTTAATTTACCAAGGATCAAACACTCGTGAAAATGTAACAAAGACTAAACATAAACAAACATACAGCTACTCAAAAGCTATGAAAAGCACATCCGTTATGATCTGGGGTATTTAAAGAGATACCAGAGCTCTAGCACTGAAGCATGTAAGCTTTACATCTTAATTGCTCTCTCAGAATGTATTAGGCATCCGATGCATCCCGTACATTGCAGCGAAAAGCTGGCAGAAAGGATACCTAAGGGCATTTGCATACATACAAAACATTTCAGAAATTTGAACATTAGAGAAAAAAACCCAGTTACTGTACCTTCTCCAATGGGAGCTGGGTCTGGTCCTGACTTTTCAAAGTTAATAACAACTCCACTTTGGACTTTTTGAACTAGAGATTCTAAACATTGATTCAACATTCTTTGTGTCCGAACACAGTAAGAACGACCTATGCAAGAGAGAAATGACACAGGGACAACATGAAAGCCAGTTTTGAGTCATCTGAATTAAGGAAGATGGTTTCTGACATATG
>JAVSBS010009695.1:24828-36963 GCA_033124195.1 Coracias cyanogaster
ACACTAAGTCACACTGCCAAGGTTTTTGGTTTTATCCAAAATAACAGCAACAAACTGTACAAGTTTATGTAAAGGCAAAAGACTTTTTGAATACAACCAAGGAAATAAAAAAACAACCTGCTGAGCTTTCACTCATTAGTAAAAGAGGTCATTAAAGCTAAATCAGGCTAGTCCAAGGCCAAGTTTGTAAACATCCTTAAGAATATCTGATTTCAACAAGTCTATGTAATCTATCTGCTTTTGTCTACCCAAACCTCACCAACTCACATACACTCCCAAACAACTTTTTTATTTTCAAGCACCAACTCAAAAAAATTCTGATTAACATAAAGGAACAGGCTCCAAAACTATTTATTTTAAGATTAAATTTATCTTATTAGCCCTGCAGCAGAATTAATATCCCAATGATACCTGTGCAACTCAATTCAACACTTAAATAACAGATCTCACAACTGAGGAAAGCCAACCTCTGGAATGACAATCTAAGAAATTTTCCAATCCCTCCTACTGGTGCATTAAGAAAATTCTCTCCTACCTAGAGCAACTGAAACAGGAATATGGTTTTATTCTCCTGTGCTACTGGAAACCAAGCTCAAAATGCACCACACATTCACGTGGACACCGAGTAATTCAGATGGAGAAAACAGCAAGAGGTGAAGTGGAATCAAAGGGAAAGAAATACTTGAAGGCAAATACCAAACATGAACCAAAGCAAAGTCACATCCAGTTACCTCCTGTAACTTCACACATCTGTGTGATAGCAGATTCATCAGTAGGCACACTCCCAAGCTGCTCCGGTTCAGCAGACGCAGCTCCTGGCAAACGCAGCACTAGAGCAAAGAGCCTTTGATCCCAACGAAATGGTTCTTTGGTTAGTTCACTTCCAGGCAAAGGAGAATTCAAAGGAAGATGAAGCTGGTAAAGAAAGATTTAAGAATGTTTTCAAGTACTTAACTAACCAATAGTCAAATTTATTAATGACGCTGTAAAGGACCCCATTTCTCTCCTATCCACTAACTTATCTGAAAGTTACAGTCTGGAAACGCATGTGAACTATGAGTCTAGGGGCTGAGCAATGTCGGCATTGCTAGTTTCTCTTCTCTTTATTTTAAAAGAGGCTGATGAAGCAGAAGTACTATTAGCAGGAAAAAGAAATTAATATTAATCTCAGCATAGCACCAATTTGCAAGATCATAACTTGAAAGAACCAAATGCAGGTTTACCTCCTCTTGAACTCCAGCTGTATTTGTCAGTTTGTTTCCGTCTGTGATGGTAATCAAAATAGATGGCTCCAAAAAGAACGGATTCCTTCCCTAGAGACAAAAGCACAGGGATGCCAAGAGTAACCTTAGCACTCTGTTATAGGCTTATATTTTTGTCATTATAAAATAAACAGTAAGATGAACGATCTTCCAAAATAATTCTGTAATTTCCTTTCAGTAGGTGTGAGGCCATAAAGAACTTACGCAAGATGTGCTGCTCTGTGCACGCACACACGCCCTAAAGATTTTTAGAATTACTAGGCTTTTCCTCCAGTAATACAGAAGGCCTCTAGCCCACAAAAGCAGTATATAAACGGGTAGTAATTCAGAGAACTCAAGAGTTTCATGATGACAGTGGGGCAAAATCCAGAGTACTTTTAAATGGACTCTTCAAATGAGAGGAAGTCAGGACATTAACTACAGATAACATCCAACTGCAAAGCAGATTCACTGCCATCAGTGTCTGTACTCCCATACAGC
The DNA here is from genome assembly GCA_033124195.1 of Coracias cyanogaster. Classification (NCBI taxonomy): domain Eukaryota; kingdom Metazoa; phylum Chordata; class Aves; order Coraciiformes; family Coraciidae; genus Coracias; species Coracias cyanogaster. Next base: position 26,571 of record JAVSBS010009695.1, read on the forward strand.
AATTGTGTCTCTACAGCCAGGGTCATTTACACCGCTGCTTTTTTTGTATGTCAGTAAGGAAAAAAGTGATGGTATATTCCAGGCCATGTTCAGTAGATGCAGTAAGACAGAAAAAAAAAAGGAAAAATAAACTTCACAGTTCAAGTTTTAACACACAGCTATCCAATATCTGAAAAAAAAAGTAAGATTAAAAAACAAACTTGAACCACCAAAATACCTCCCCAAGAATTTCAAAAAACACAGAAAAATTAATAAGATGGAAGACTATAAACAGATTTGTTACCTGTCCATAGTTGTCTATTCCAGACACTAATCTATTAAGATTTAACAAGTCAAACGATGACCTGAGTGCCTGCCCAAGGGTTGTTAGTCCTGAAGCCTGAAGATTTTTCAGTTCATTCATAAATGTTGCATGGTTTTCCTTCCATCCAGCCTATTACATAAAAAAAAAAAGCTTATTAGTTGTTGTAGCAACAAACTGCAATCAACTGCAAGCTGCTGTTTATCTCCCTTCCCCCCAAATATTAGATTATATTCCTGATTAATGGATACACTGCATTATTTACAGGCTACACACACCTAATCCATGTATGCACAACTTCATGTGAAACATAGTTAGGGCTACAACAGGAGGCTCACAAAACTCACACCGTCAAGTATTTGAAAAAAATTCTAAATACCCAGCTCTTACCATGAAAACTGCTTTAGAGGTGATGCAACTAATAGAAGTATTTGTACTTAACAAGTGAATATTTTATTAGAAGAACCTGTCAAACTTGGAAATCAGAAATGCAGCTGACAAAGTAATAGCAGTGATAAAACAAAGATACAAGCAGCACGGTGTTGCTGCTGCTTTTGTTATGTACCCCCACCTTTCATCTGGAAGGAGAGAAAAGATGCATAATGCAATGTGCTAACACGGGTTAAAAATCTAACAGTGATAGTTAAAAAGGAAAAAAATTGAGAACTAGTAGCAGCAGCGACTGCCATCTTTGCTGCCTAGTCACATCTTCCCCCTTCCACAATTTCCTCAAGTAGGAAGCATGCAAGAGTATTTTTAAAAAATCATAATCCGCTATTTTTCATGTATTACATGACTCTTGCTCAACTTTTCCATTTTTCCTGTACTTCTTCCACACAACTCCCTCTCCTGGCTCATTTCATGCCTTTTAATATACGATCAAGCACCCTCTGTCACTTCTGCATTACAATCCCTCTGCTTTTCTCCTACCTTGGTATTTCAACTGCCAGCCCTCTAACTACACTCTTCTGTAGTTCCAGCATAAAACTTTCTATGGAGTGGCTGAAAACATCCCATGTAACACCAAACCAAATCACCCTTTAGAGTATCTCAGTATCACAGCCTGAAATTTTCGAGGTCATGAAGAAAGTTGTTATTGCTGACAAAGCCTGCAGAACATTCAAAGGAACAGCAAAAACTGATGAGGATGGCTGAGTCCTACCAAGCACTCCGGATCCCACAGCATGCAGGGCTCACACATGAGCATCAGTTGGGATTCACATACTGTTCTCTTAAAAAAGTGGTACGTTGCAGAGTTCAGAAGCTGTTTCAGAAAACATCAGCTCACAGGGAATCAGTGCAGGCCTTACGCTGCCTCAGCTGAAACAAGCCAAGCTTGAAAACCCCAGGTATTCATACAATTATCAGCTTTGCCATCACAGCTCACTCTCCAAACCACTCTTGCAGTAAGCAAGCGGTTATTGACCCAGGCTCACTATCATCTGGCACCTCAGACATTCCTGTGCTCCACACAGCATTTTAGTTAGCCAGACATGGAAAGAATAATTTCAGATAGTCTGACTTTTTAGTGAAAGAGAGAAAACTCTGCAAAGAGGCAAAGAAAGATCAGACTTTCAGCAGGACTGGTCCACTCTTATGATCAAACCATACTTGAAGCTCAAAGGAACGGTACAGTTACATCAGCCGGGTAATTCTCAATAAAACACCATCAACATCCCTCAAAACTGCAGTTTAACAACACACAGCATTTCATCAGCTGAGTCACTGCAACTCCCCACATGTGCTCTCAGCCCAAGGCAAGAATGAAGTACAAACACAGGGTCATCACTCTGGAGTAAAAGCAACTTAGTTAAGGATCCTTGTTTGAGAGTAAAAGAACGCCAAATCCCAATAAGATGATCCATGCTATCCAAACACAGTTTGCCTTAAAATAATTTAAAGTGAGCAATCACAAAAATCTTTTTGTATCAATTCTATCTTAGAAGTCTTTTCCAACCTTTATGATTCTACTTTGTTCTATGAACTCTTAGATGTAGGTGAAACAGCTTCATTTTTTCTGGTAAAAAAACCTACCAGATTAGTCCAGCTTCTTGAGAACAGCCAGGCTATAACGCAAAAAGTGATTTTACAAAATCATAGAATGGTTTGGGTTGGAAGGGACCTTAAAGATCATCTAGTGTCAAGCCACCCTGCCATGGCAGGGACACCTCCCACTAGACCAGGTTGCTCCAAAACTCTAAAGTGGCCTTGACCACTTCCAGGGAGGGGACATTCACAGCTTCGCTGGGCAACTGTTCCAGTGTCCCACCATCCTCACAATAAAAAATTTCTTCCTGATTTCTAATCTAAACATACCCTCTTTTGGTTTAAAACTGGTACCCCCATCCTATAATTACACTCTGTGACAAAGAGTCTGTCCCCATCTTTCTTGTAGGCCCTCTTTAAGTACTAAAAGGCTGCTATGAGATCTCCTCAGAGCCTTCTCTTCTCCCAGCTGAACAACCCCAGCTCTCTCAGCCTGTCCTCACAGGGGAGATACTCCAGCCCCCAGTCATCTTCATGGTCCCTCCTCTAGACTTGCTCCAACCGGCCCATGTCTTTCTGACACTGGGGATCCCAGCACTGAAGACACACTGCAGGTGGGTTCTCACAAGAGCAGAGGAGGAGAATCACCTCCCTCAACCTGCTGGTCACACTTCTTGTGATGCAGCCCAAGACGTGGTTGGCTTTCTGGCCTGGAAGTGCCCAGCAGTTTTCTGTCAAAGACTGCTGTTTGAGTTACTCTGTTGCAAAAGCACATGGAGGGGAACAAAACATTGACAAAGGAAATACTGTTCCTAGCCTATAACTCTTGATTTGAACTCTAATGAATTTATGAGCATTTCTTTATAAAATAAAGAGTAACAATCTTCATGAGTATTTGGAGAGTCTGGTATTTCCCTTTTCTGAAAACCCTGGTTGGCTTCCAGCTCCTACTGCGTCTGATCTAGCTGCACTATGTGGTCAGCAGCATCCAAAATACATCGCCGTTTTTCTCTGTGCATAACTGAGTAAGTTGAAAGTACAAGGAGAACTGATCACCACTGGTTTGTCTTTAAAAAAAAAAAAATTGTTTTTCATCTTACACGCTCTCATAGGATCTTTAAAGATAAAGCTGAGGAGAGCTGTACCTTTTAAATAACTAGAACACTGAAGAGTTTCTCATTAAGTGAACACGGGCAGCAAATGCAAGATTTCCTATTTCCATATCCAGTTTTAAATAAAGGTGATTAGTGTGTTGCATCCTCTAGCTTATCCTCAAACAAGCTTTTGCATCAAGCACACCAAAATTAATGACAAGAAGCTGTACTTCTGTAAATTTTTCTTCCAGAAAGACTGTAGCCAATGTATTTAATTAAACATGTATTTCAGTGACAGAAACTAAAGCCCCAAATAACTCTGTATAGTCTCTCTCCATATATACAGTAGGATCATTCTTATGGCAAAATAGTCAAGTACATAGTGCAGAGCATATGCATGAGTTCAACATAGCACTTTAAAGTGATTAAATAATAATCTTTCCTAAATTCAAAATACTGCCACTAATGCTGCTTAGAAAAAAAAGCACTGCTTTTATATAGCACTACTTCCATTTGCCAGCAGAAACACTAGTGACAAAAAAAAACCCACCAAAAAAACCTAAAGCCCTACAACCTTAGAGGACCAAACACAAACATACTCTAAAAAACCCATGTATCCTCTACAAGGCAGTAATAATGAAGTCAGAACTAAATATTAATTATTTCAGTTGTTTATGAACCAGTTCTGACGCTAATTTCTCATTATCTTCAATATTACATTCCTTCTTTTATGCCCAGAATTTATTAACAGCAATCCGAGCAGCCTTTGTCTTGCCGCTACATTACTAGCTTCTCCTTTGATAATTTATATGAACAAAATAATTTCAGCTTGGACACACATACTAAAAGACTTTCAAAGATATCTGGGAAAAAAAACCAAACAAGTGCTATAGGCAAAAATCCCATCCTGTTTACTTATGTCAAGAACTGGCAAAAATGCAGTGTCATTTAGCCTTCTGTGTTGACAACTGCAAGCTCTGCATACCATCCTATGAAACCCTGAGATTTGGAAGCAGCGTATCACCTTCCAGCTCCTGGCTTTGCCTTTGCAAGCAAATCATACTGAAAAAAATAACATACTTACAAAGCAACATTTTTTTCTGGTCACTTCGTTTTCAGAGAAATCCATGCTCCGCTTTATTTCACCATACAGCTCTAGAAGCATTTCAGCTGCTTCAGGAAGCTGCTACCATCAAAACTGCTTTTTCAGCAGCAGGTAAGACTAGATTATGTAGAATTCAGGCAAACACCATGGTGAAAAAAAGCAGCAAAGAGGAGAAGGTTTTATTTACCCCAGCTAGAACCAGGACATCAGAAGGAATAGAGCTGTGCAGCAAAACAGTCTCATTCCAAATCAATAGCTGCAAAAGAACCTCAAGGTATCGGGGGGGAAAAAAAAAAGTAGATTTTAATTGCAAGAGGCTGGAAAGAACATCTTCTAAAATGCTTTAGGGTGAAGTCAGTACCTTATAATGTTGCTGTCTTTTGTGTGGTAAGTACAAGTAAAACATTACCAAGTTTAGAATATGCGTGACACCTGTGGTAACCTCACCTACGCTAGCTCAAATGCCATCTTTACCGGTTTTATTGTACTGGTTGGTTGGGGGTTTTTGGTTTGTTTTTTTGAACACAACAACGTTTTAGGGCAGCATGGTTATTTTCAACTATTTCTGAGCACCGCCTACAAGGGCAGACCCCACGGCTGGGCATTAGAGCACAAGAATTCCAGATCCAAGGTAGTCTTTCCCCATTTCACCAGCTCCATGAAATGCAGGGAGCTGGTGTTTTTGCGGCTGCAAGTCTTCATCTTTAGTGTTTCTACAGGCGATGCCAAAAGACAGAACAGTAAAGTTTCTTGCTCACTGGACTGCTTTCAGATCTGATTTAAAAAACTGTAACGTTACTAAAAATAATCTTCCAAGTAAGAAGACAATTTGCAATCCAGCATGCCAATCACAACAGGCTGGGTTACAGTGCTCAATGTTTATTTAAACGTACAGATTTTTAGAGTCCCGCCAATATTTCCTCAGAAAGAAGAACTGGATTTTTGGTATTACAACTTGCTTAAAGTATTTAAGTTTCTCAATAATTCAAGCTATTATTAAATGCACCATCTTAGGAAAACTGAGACTAGTTCAGGATAACATGCCTGTGGCATGCTAGGTTGTCAGCAACATCCATTCGGAAAAAAATAAGGTAAGAAAGAAATCCAGCTGCTGAAATCTGAAACCACTCCTGCTACAGAATTCCCAAGTAGTGTGTGAAGATAGTGAAATCAGCAAAGCATCTTGCCTTCCAAATCATTAGAATGGTTAATTCTTAAGTTACCTTTCTGTTCACTGGTAACTGTACGCATGATCACCACTCAAACCTGTTTATGTGGGGACAAAGTGAGCAGATGTTTCTTTTCTAGGGAACTGAAGTATTCTTTTGGCCCCTCTGAAGCACCAGAGACTGCTTCCCAAATGCCAAAATACCTTCACCTCTTTATAATCTCCCAAACACAGTCCCAGCATTGCTCAGTGGGTTCTGCAGCAGAGCACACTCTCCTCGCTAACCTAGAGCTTCCCTGCCTCAGCTTCCACAACTTTGCAATGGGAATTCTAGGAAACACAAAGACTATCTTGGTCACCCCAGTTTTGCCATGACAAAACTTCACAAAGAGGGAGAGGAGGAGAGGTCCTGGTACCATGTGTCTCCCTCCCCACGAAGGGCAAGGTCGTGCTGCTTGTTGGTACAAAACACTCAATGCCCATGCTAGCCCCCATGGTTTTTATTTGGTGTTCAGAGATTTACAATAGTGCACAGTAAAAGAAAAGCACTGACTATGCTATAAACACTGTGTACAGTTTTATTTAACATTTAGAAATCCTAAAATAAGTTAACATCACACAAACTACATCACCTACTAATGTCATCCTCACAAATGTTTGTCTACACTCTACAAATGGGGCAGAAGGAAGAGCTCTAAGAGACAGACACTGACTCCTGTCCAAGCACCTATGAATGCTATTTTTGAGGCAACAGAGCTCTCAGGTTCTATCTATACCTTGGTTGCAGAATAACACTTCTCCCATTTCAGAATCTGTGCTCTCTAGTTACTTTTACACAACATACCTGTCCTGTCACTGCACAGGATCAAACAGCCCGTAATAAAGAAACTCAGAAGATCAATTCTTTTTTGTTCTTGGCACAGGACAGCATCACAGCATGCCCTCTTAGATAGGAGATTAGTGTACCTCCAGCACAGAATGATACTGGCACGCAGGCCTGAAATCAGCTTATCATCGGGTAGCACTGCACACGATGAGCCAGCCTGGATTCACGCTGTACTGTCCTGGATTTGGAGGACTAGCGAGCGCTGGCGGAGGTACATCAGCAGGTCTTACTGGTCTGGTGCAAAGCTTGCAGGAAGAGGAGGAAGGGCTGATAGGACCAAGGCAGCTGTGTGCAATTGCTCTCGCTGTGTTAGGCTCTCCAGCACACAGTAAATCACTTGTATTACCAGCTTTATTTCCCACTCTTCCAGTCTCCCATTGCCTTAGATAAGGGTTTGAAAGACAGACAGCTGCTACTCCTATCCTTAGCTGTAACAAAGTGGGATTGTAGGGCAAGGATAGATGAGAAGACAAATACATCTTGGTTAGCAAGCCAGGGTAACCTGTCTCTAGCTTTTCACGTGGAAATCTGGTTCTGCAAAGAAGGGGGAACAGAGTTTCAGGATAAAACTTCAACATAACCCTACTGTAGGCACAAGAGAAACCAGTCCTGGTCACTCAAGCAGGTGTATGGTGCTGTTTACTATGAGATCTGCCTAACAATAAAACACCTTTTCAGTTCTCATTTGATGAGCATTTTAATGGATAGTAAAGTCACAGGTTTAAACTACTCCCTCGATAAGCCCACAGAGCATTCAAGTACTGTGAAGTGTCTCCAAGAGCATCCATCACTTGGTCCTCCTTATATCGAGCAACAGGTTAGCTCTTTAAGGTGAGAGCATTGTAAATAGCAAATTATTTCTTCCTGTCAAGTTATTTTCACTGGTTTTGTAGGACACAAACTAAACATAGTGGCCAAGTGTTTTTTTTAACTCCAGAGTGGACTTTAAAAAAAATTTTATTTTTTTTTTAAAAAAACACCACTTGCTCAAGTCTCAGTCAAATAAAAATATTCACAGAAATATAATACAGGTAAAACATCTCCAAGAGAACAGAGAACCATAAATGGCTTTAATACATCTTTAGAAAAAGACACTGGAGTAGAGGACTCCTTTACTCCCACACCACTGAGACATTTTGACATCAGATTTTTTACCACAAAGCTGTCACTTTGCTTGTCACCATCCAAGCACCGCAGTTCTCCCCCTTTCTCCAGCTCTGGGACAGACCAGGTACCTTGATAACAAACACAGAGTCTCTCCTCCCCTCACCTCAGTTATTTTTTCCTAGACAACTGGAGACTGCTTTAGTGAGAGGAAGAATGTGTCAGACACTGGCTACCTTTAGAGCAGTGTTTCTAAGGGCACGGCAGCCACACCACTGTGTTTCAGGGGTTTTACTTCAGAAGAGCGGTCCTGTAGCGTAGTCCTGTGGACTCATCACTCAGTGGCTGGGCTGCACCTTCCAGTTTCATTTCATCCGAAAGCAATCCAGTTCTTCCACTCCCAAGGCAGGTCTGCAGTGGGAACCGAGGTGCACAGGAGATCCCCTTATCTGCAGATTCCCAAGCTGAACTCTCCAGCAGGTACACCTGTCAAAGACTCATTCTTTTGTAAAATAGACTAGAACAGCTTGTTTTCTAAAGCACATTAGTAAATGTGAACATGATCAAAACTGCTCACTAGTGTGATATGTAACTGTTATTGACATCTGGATAACTACATAGAAAAAAGTATTATCCACGGTATCTCAAATAAAAAAAAAAACCCCACACACACCCCTTAGGAAATAAGCTCAAACTACATGATGTGATTGACCGTCCTTTTAAGATGACTTCAACATTAAACCAGATATAGAAATGCTTTTCCAACCAGAAGAAGTCAAGATGTTTATGCAGGAACTCGATATAATCTTTAAGCATAGCATCCATGGAGAGAAAAGTGTCCTTAAGAGAGGCTCTTAAGCTCCAGTTACAAAACAGGTACCGGAGCTTTCTGTTAATAGCAGCATTTACAGAGAAGCAGAACCTTTACCTGTTAGAAATGTCAAACCAAGATGCTCAAAGCTGAAACTATGCTTGGAATCAAGTGATAGTAATAATCGATGCTAAGAAAAGAAAAAAGAGCCTGCACTACTTTATTTATTACCTGTTGCTCCTGCTTTAATCAGTCTCTGGATTTAGCTTTTTGGTCAACAATATTTCATGTGTTTTGACAGCTATGCTCATCACACTCTATGCTGCACAAGGATGAAAGGACTACACATGAAGAAAGGAAAGTATAAATACCAAAGAGATCATGGTATTGCCCTGTTTCAGAAAGCATTCTTATTTAAATAAAACACTATCTAGTTTTTTTAAAAAAGCAGAATTTCTGAGAAACACTGGAGAAGCTAGGGTATTTTCACACAGAGTTGAACCAGAACGAGCTACATTTCATACAATAGCTTAATGGAGAGGGACACAGATGTAATTATAGAATTTGCAGCTCTAGTACAGTCAGGAAAATAAGAGGCTATGTGCTTCTGTTTAGCAGCATAGCAGTCATTTTAGAAATACCATTATAGGTGTATCTAAACCCAACACTGTATTGAGGCCAACGGTTGAAACATGGAGGTTTCAACCAGAAATGTGCATTTACGCTCAGTGCCCATTGCCCCCCCAGGCTATCAAACACGCTTTCAATGGCAGTCAGCCCCCAGCTCTGTCCTCCTGGCCCCTTCCTACTCCCAGCATGGCTGGAAAAGTCCCAAGGAGCAAAGGCAATAGCTAATTGGTTACAGAGCATGAGCTATCAGCACAAGGGATTCTTCATGGTACATTTTTGGGCATTGAGTGGAAGAGAATTACTGCTGATCCTCTAGCTCTACAGCCCAGAGCTGAGAGGACACAGCATGATCCACACAGTTTGAAAATTGCCACATTCCTTCCCACCTCACCTCCAGAAGCACATCACAGACTAGTGCAGCACACCTGAGTGCTATATGGATCACGGGTTTACTTTGAATCTCAAGAAGGTGACAAATCTAGAGGGGGTCGCCTAATCAGAACATTTCCTCAATTCACCTCTGAAATTTTGATCACCTGCAGATACTTGCTGCCTCGCTCTACCTTGCAGCAACCTCCACACTTTGGCACGTACTGTCATGCCAAGGACCTGGCTGGCCTGAGACTACGCCCAGCAAGTCACCAGGGCTTGCAGGCTGCCTGCCCAGTCCTGCTCGGGCCCAGGGCACCCACCATGGCCCCAGCCCACAAGTGAGGGCACCATCAGGACGAGACCTGGCAGCAGCTAAAGGCACCGAGTGTTCTGGCTGAACAGACACAGAGCTTCCCACAAAGCATAGTTTAGCTTTTTTTCCTTCCCTAATAAAACCCTACTAGCTCTACTGCTAATATGCTATGAAGACCAACACTAATGCATTATTCTCAGAAGCAGAGCGTAGCAACACCAGCTTAACCACACTGTAGATCTTTGCTTTTGGTCAAATTAGTCATTCAACATCCACCTTACAAAGATTTGTATTTTTAAATACACTTGGAAGAGTTTAAAAGCATCTCTGAAAAACACAGCCAAATTAGCCACCATCTTCATCTTTAAAAATCAAAATTAAGGAGTTCTGAAGCATTGATTTTGTAGCCTAGAACAGCAGTGAATACATCTAGTGCTGCTTTTCCTGCATGGTTTGCAGAGAAGCCCAAGCAAAAAAAGTCACAGCAACTGGGTAAAATGTGAGATTGGCCCTTTACTTAGAAAATAACTAAAAAAATTTTTTTAAAGTTATTTAAAAGGAAACAAGGCTCTGGCTTACTTATCTAGCAATGAGTAGTTCAAGTTTCAGAGATATCTGGAAAT
>JAVSBS010009696.1:0-51044 GCA_033124195.1 Coracias cyanogaster
ATTTATTTATTTTAAAAAAAAGACAATACAACTGTGAGAGGAAAAAGACTCACTTTCTCTACCTAATCCTAAAATAAATAAGAAAAAAAAAGGCCAGTGAAATAGGCTTTTTAAATAGAGTATTTTGAAGACCAGGATGGGCAACATGATTACAAATGCCCTGCACTAGGACCCATTGCTGTTTCTGTATTTTATGAACATTATTCTCTTTTTAACTGGGAGTTGCCTTTATGTAAACCCTATTTTAAAAAAAAAATCATTAAAATTCCCCAAAATAATAATAATAATATAAAGAGGGAACAGATTAATAACACGAATACCATGATAAAAATACAGAAACATACTGGATTATGCTTAAGTGGAAACTCTTACAAGGGTTATTACAAATTCCACTTCTTAATAGGGTAGGCTAATTAGGCAGGCAGACATTTCTGTCAGAACATTGTGTTTAGCACAGTAAAACACTTTAAAAACGATGACTTCCAAAAGAAAGCATTTGATTTTATATCTAGTCTATTTGCTCTACCTAGGATGATTCAATTAAAATAATTAGAATAGCCTCCTCCTGAGTAAAGTATGAGAAAGAAACTTAGAGCTGATTATGAGATTTTGGTTGTTATCTTTAGAACCGATACAGAAGAGAATATTTTTCTAGCAGTTTATTTTCAAAGATGAGGCCAGAATGTGTCAGAGTAGTCCCAGCAGCACTGCCTGACTGACTTATGCTTGGAAAAGCTTAGAGTCTTCTTCTACCTGCATGGTAAATATTACAGCCGTGATTCAGAAATGCTTAAAAGGTTACCGTTTCTAACTACTTGGAATTTGTGTGCTCACATTAATTCACTGTAGAATAAAGAAAATACTTCATTTTTTAAGTAATCCATGGTGTTCTGGAAGGACATCCCTATTTATCACAGATTTAGAAACTTTTTTTTTTTCAGGAAGTTGCAGAAAAAATATATGCTCTTAAAGGACACACTTTCACTTCAGAAGATATAAATTAACACCTGAAAAATCTAGGCACAAACTTCAATAAATGCAGGATTGGAATACACTGCTCTAACACTATTAACAATCAACTTTCCCTGCATTCCTCTCCATCCATCCATGCATCCCTCCATCCATGCATCGAAGCCCTTAGTGACAAATCAGAGTTCAAAGAACATACAAAGTCTCTAGCAGAGACAAACAAGACTGCGAAAGCTATTAAGTGCATGGTCTAGTTGGAATGAAAGCTGCAATCCTCTCTGGGATTGTATAAGCATAATCACATTCTAAAAGGCAACACAGAATGTATGGTGAACCACTCATAAAAATTTATGAAGGGCTTGTCACACCTACTACAGTAATTGCCTTTCTGAATCCTGTAATGATAATAGTACATAGGATGCAGCTATCAGCTTGTATCATTAAACCATTTGCATGTCAACTTCAGTCTCCAAGAACAGCACTGCTCTTCTCCTGGGCTGAAATCTGTCCAATTCCCTTGTGAAACTGTCCCACTGATGAACAAAAAATAAAGTGAATCAGAAAAAGATGATCCAAAGTTAATGGCAAGGTGCTATGTGGGGAATACACCATAGGCTAAAGCGACATTACAGAGATTTTAACAATGCCAAGCTCATTTACAGCAGTTGTGTGACTGAACCTGCGATGAGGTTAAAGAGCAGGACTGTCTGAGTTTCAGAGAACAAATTAAAGGCTCCACAAGACACCTGTATTACTGTGGAAGGACAATCTGCAGAGTGGAAATGTCCAAATATAGCAGTATATGTATGTATATGTAAAATTAATTTAATTATTTACTAATCATTAATATTTGTGGGCATGTAAAGAAACCTGAACAACAACTTAAGCCTCATGGATAGACAAATTCAAGGGAGCCTCTCCTTGGAAGAGGCAAAATTAGTGACCGCTTTGACCAACTAAGACAAATAGCTGCCCCCTGAAGCGATCAGTGAGACTCTGAAACCGTGGAAGGAACAGCTAACATTCACAGGAAGCCTTAATTACCCAGAAAATAAGTGCTCAAGAGTAGAAATCATGTCTGTTTTGAGAGAGAACAAGATTACTAAAATAAATTACAGAATTAAAATTATCTACTTTACAGGTAAGTGAACAGTTTTAAAAATTACTAATGCTGAATCCTACTCGAGTATCATTATCCGCACAATCAGATAATATAAATCATTATTCCACAGAAGCTGCTAGAAACTTGTTACAAAGTGAGACTGTGGACTCTGTTAAAGTAAAAAATTCTTCACTATTTATTTTTGCTCACTGCACCAGGAGAAAAAAAAAAAGCCCTCTGAACAAACACATCCCTATCAAGTCTTTTAGGTAATACCTATGGTTTATCTGAAAAACACCTATTTAAATGTTTCAATAGCACATTCCAGTGAGGTGATTGGTACTGACCCTGTGTTCTTACACTGTTCCAGAGTATAATGTCTTCTCTGGCCCCAGCTGAGCTGAGACTTCCAACTGTTCTTATGTAAACCACTATATTTTTATAGAAATAATCATAGTATGTATATTCCTCCAGCCACAAGTTTTTTTGCTGCAGGATTTGCCTAAATGAACTCTGCCACAATTCTTCAGCATCAGCTACAAGAATATGGCACCAGAGGAACAAAGATAAAGACTAATCTGGGGAAATTTTCACAAGCCTTCTAGAACCAAGGGATCTAAATGTTCACGCACTGCTTTGTGATGCACCGTAAATTGGGACAGTCTGACACACAGTTCGCAAAAGTAAACACGTCTGTGTAATCTACAAATACCTGAGGATGCACGAGTCACCAGGGGCGAGCCATCACAGCAGGCTAGAAATAGATTTCAGTGTGATTTTAGTAGCAGTCAGAACAGATTTGTTTGCTTACCAGTAAATCAAGTTTAGAAAGCTGCTATAGGATATACCACATAAAATTAAGTGGCCCAGGCATGGATATACTAAAGGGTCCTCTTCCTTGATACGTGTGCTTCCTACAGCTGAAAAGTGGTAAACAGAGATACTCACCAGTTGAATTTGTACTAGTGAATAGTGTAACACTATGACAGGCAGTCACAACCACATCACACATTCCTGCTAGATTCATTGAACAGGGTCCAAAGTATAACTGCTCAGTTAGTGGATGTCACCAATTTTAGGAACCTGGGGATGAACAGCAATCTGCATTGATTTTAGAAATCAAAAGCACATGCATAAGGACTCAAAAAGCATGCTTGACGGGCTTAAGCGAAGTAAAATATGAGGTGCTGCAATCACTACATGACTTTTATTTTCTATGAACTCTGGAGATTGTATTCTGAAGATGCTCCCAACCTACAACTGGAAATAGGTATTTGACTTTTTTTCTCCCATATGTTTTAATGTACTATTGCATGATGCCCATGCATACTACTAATATTGATATGAATTTTTAAAAGTGCAAATCAGCCTTAATTACTGGAGGTTTCTCCACAGGTTTTCTCACAAAGGCTTATTTCTCATTTCTCACTTAAAACACAGATCATGATCACTATCAACCAAAACAGCCTTGACTTAAAATAATCCAGATAATTTGAATTTACAAAAGATTAAGTGAAGATAGTTGGTTTGATCCCCTTAAACACAGCCAGATGTTTATTTTTCCTGCTGCCCAGATTTGTGGTAGCAGATTTTTACAATAGCTTTAAATACTATGGAACAAACTCTCAAACTGTATCTTCACTATAGGCATTCTCAACAAAAACACATTTTCTGTTTAAAAGAGAGGGGCAGTGAAGCAAACTCAATACTCATTCCCCCTCCTTGTTCCAAATCAGATGTTACATGTTTCATTTCTAGACAATCTGTAGGACTTCTAATTCTGTCAACTGAAACAATATGCTCTTGAGACTCAGAAATTACACTGAATTAACCCACAGTCCATGTAATCACTTATCTTAAGGTATTTGCTCACATTTTTATGAAGGCAACACAAGAATAGGCCAAATTGATAATCTGCTCCCCAAGTCCCATGGTGATCTCAGATGCTTAGGCTGGTTTAAGCAAGAAGCCAATAAAGTTCAGCATTCTTATAGAAGCACAGCATGCATCTGTCAAGACTATCAAGTTTCAGCTGTGATGGTATTTTAAGCAGTAATATAGATTCACGAACCAGACTTCAGCCTAATCTTCAACTCATTTCATATAGAGCAAGCAACCAAGTTTTTATGCTACTTTGTGTTACTGTCATCCGAAATGGAATTAACTGTCAAACAACTGTGTAAATTAACAGTCAAGATGGCAGCAGTATTTGCATATTGATCTGTAAGCAGAAATATAGAATCATAGAATCACAGAATTGTTCTGATTAGAAAATACCTTTAAGATCATCAAGCCCAACAGTTAACCCAGAACTGCCAGGTCACCACTACACCATGTCCCTCAACACCACATCTACACATCTTTTAAACATCTCCGGGGTAGCAATTCCACCACTTTCCTGGGCAGCCTGTTCCAGTGTTGGACAACCCTCTCCGGGAAGATATTGTTCCTAATATCCAATTTAAACCCTGCCTCGTACAACTTGAGGCCATTTCCTCTTGTGCTATTGCTTGCCTATGTGAGAGAACAGACCAACTTCCACTCCTCCTTTCAGGTAGCTGTAGACAGCAATAAAGTCTCCCTTGAGCCTCCTTTCCTCCAGGCTAAACAACCCCAGTTCCCTCAGTCACTCTTTGTAAGACTTGTTCTTTAGATCCTTCAGCAGCTTTGTTACCCTTCCTTGGACATGCTCCAGCACCAAAATGTCCTTCTTGGAGTGAGGGGCCCAAAACTGAACACAGTATTTGAGGTGCAGCCTCTCCAGTGCTGAGTACAGTGGGGCAATCACTGCCCTAGTCCTGTTGGCCACACAAGCCAGGACGCTGGTGCCCTTCTTGACCACTTGGGCACACTGTTGGCTCATGTTCAGCCAGCTGTCGACCAACACCCCCAGGTCCTTTTCCATCCAGCAACTTTCCAGCCACTCTTCCCCAAGCCTGTAGCGTTGCATGAGGTTGTTGTGACCTAAGTGCAGGATATGGCACTTGGCTTTGCTGAACCTCGTACCACTGGCCTCAGGCCATTGATCCAGCCAGCCCAGGTCCCACTGTAGAGCCTTCCTATCTTCAAGCAGATCACCACACCAACCTAACTTTGTGTCATCTGTAACCTTACAGAGAGTGTCCTCAGTCCCCTCATCCAGCTCTTTATGAAGACATTAAACAAAACTGGCCCCAATACTGAGCCCTGGGAAACACCACTTGTGACCAGCCATCAGCTGGGTTTAACTCCACTCACCACCATTCTTTGGGCCCGGCTCTCCAGCCAGTTTTTTTATCCACGGAAGCATCATCATGAGCAGCCAGTTTCTCCAGAAGAATGCTGTGGGAAACTATGTCAAAAGCTTTACAAAAGTCCAGGTAAAACAAGATCCACAGCCTTTCCCTCATCCACTAAGCAGGTCACCTTGTCCTAGAAGGAGATCAGGTTAGTTTAGCAGGACCTGCCTTTCATAAACCCATGCTGACCGGGCCTGATCACCTAATATATTAGAATGTACATATACAATTGTTTTCATTTGTTCTTTACCACTCCTTTAAACTATTAGTGCTGTATTTTTTACCAAAAAAAAGAGGACACGCAACATACCTGAAATAAGATGTACAATGTATTACTTGGATTTTAGCTGAAAGAAGTTAATGGCATACTAAAAATTTTTAAAGTAAAAATCATATAATCTGTGTGCAAGCACCATATAATAAAGTCTACCCAGCCCTCCTGCCGCAACAAAAAACCCACCTCCACCCTGTCTGAAATAGAGAATTTGAGCTGAGTACTTCTAACAGATCTTGTCTATTGCATCTCCAAGTCCTTCTAGGAAAGGAAGTCCTTCTCTGATTATTCTTCCATGAAATTTATAAATTGACTTTGCAACGTAATGAACTAAATACTCCGACTTTAATATTTTGCATTCATACCAAAAACAATTAACAATTTTTACAAATAGTGTTATTTACTAAAACAATTCTTGTACAACAGTGAAGTATATCTAAATATATACATATGCCAACATCAAAGGGAGCATCAAAACAAACAAAACCAAAAATGCACTTTGCTACTGTGTACACTTTATTAAAACCAAAACAGACTGCAGCAGGCTTCTTTTATTTTTCATGACAAAGACAAAAAATATTTGGATTTCCAGAAGCACATGCAGGATAGAACAAAAACTCCTACCACCTTTTTGTCAAGGTAGCAGCAAGAAAAGTGAACTTTAGATCTGCAATTTTACATAGTAGCAAATGGAATGTTTTTAAACACAATCATCCTAATTTAAGAAACAAGGCTTCAAAAAGATACAGTGATTTTTTACATACTGAAGCAAAAAGTTCAAATATCAAGGTCTTCCCATGTCTTACTATGGTGCCAGACAGTATACCTATGAAGGTTAATATTCTTCATTGCAGCTGAAAATGAAGGAGGACTAGCCGGAGTGTGGAGTTGGTCAGATTTACTACAATTCCATAGAGTAAAAAATGATTCTGCCTGCTGTTAGCAATGGAGGTTTTTGTAACTTTTCCTATTTTTTTCTTAAAAAAAAATCTCCACCCAGTTTTTAACTGGAAAAAATATGCTCCCTTGCTCTTCAAAACAGATACATGCATCTTCTCCAAAAAAAGCTGCAGTAATGCAATTCAAAGTGCCATTGTAAATGCTGTAATTAGAGATGTTTTTTCATTCTGTCTGTGAAATCCAGCAGACAAGGAATAAAGTAAGACCTTTATATGTAAAGACTGCAGAGATGTCTTTGAGTGAAAAATAAAGTGATATTAGAGAAAATATTAAAAATTGGAGAATGAGGTATTAAGCAGCTCTCCGGTGTAAATCTGATGTTCCTGCCATCTAGATGAAATCAGAGAACTACAATAGCAGCCTAGAGTTGATCAGCAAAATATGCACATGCTATTAAAAGCACATTTATCTCTTTTTGTTACATCTAAGCATTTGCAATCTGGCAGAATTCTCTGAAGTTCTGGTTACTAAAATTCATTTCAGCTCCCCCTGCCTCAAAATTCATGAACAACAACTGTACTATGAGGGCAATATGCTGCTCCACACCTGTTCAGAAGCATGCAGTAATTCTTATATTTTGTTCCTTTTTCCTGTTGTTTTTACTGCTGTCTATGTACTTTGGCCAGTGGCGTTCAATACACATCTACATGGGTACCAGTTACCAAACAGAGGTGGGTAAATAAGCTGCCACTGTTCCTGCGACTGCGCACCCTGGAACACACGGCCATGGCATCACTGCAGCACATTTTAACACACTGCCTCAGTATTTTTCCTGGGATGCTTTAAGGTAATTCTCAACATCTTCATTATGCCCATCATGGAGATGATACAAGGGGTAAAAAAAGCTTTGTGTATAGAAGTGAAATGCACAGAAGGCACTTTCCAGAGTTTGCTCTAGTTCATGATAACCAAGCCACTAAAATACCCCATCTGAAGTTAATTAACTTTTTTTTATTCCTTTATGAAAGGGTTAAATAACTAAGGATTACACAAAATATTATGAAAACATTTTAGCCTTTCATTGACAATATACATGTAAAGAAACAAGACAGGTCTTCTATTGGAACATCAATAACTATTTCCATGGATTCCTAACTTTCAAATACATTAACTTCCTGACACTTTATTTGCTAAAATGCTTTTCCATACAGTGGGTATATATGCACTTTCTCCATCTCGCCCATATTTCAGTTTTCAATACCATAGTAAGACAGAACATACATGAACTTGGTTAAACCACTGCACGAACAAGGAACCTCAGAACGAATCACAGCAGAGAAGCCCCAGCAATGGCATCTCCAGGTTCATGACACTAAACCAGCAGAGAGGAGGTGAACTGAAATATAATTGCTAAATTAACAGTTAGGAGAGTGTGGGTGAAGGAAGTAGTGCAATGACAGCACCTAGCAAGGTAGGAGGCGGCATCACTTTAGAGTATCTAGCATATGGGACACAACCAAGTGAGAAGACAAAATAGTGTCTTCTGATAAATGAGAAAAATCAACATGAAGTAATACAGCTCCAAATTCAATTTGATCTGAAAATTGCATCTGAAATGGCCAATGTAGGGTGCAACAAAAACAGTAAGACTCCAAACATAAAAATCTAGCCATCTACTGTACCAACTGTGAACAATGGAGACTGATTCCAAGTCAACTGAAATTCACAATTTGTTACAGGAGATACCTTAGAGCAGTGACTCTATAGAGGCATGAAGGAAGATAAAAAGTGTCCATCTTTTTTTCCACAACTTTTATTATACCGAATTTATAGTTAGCATTGCATTTTAGAAAGTGGGTTTTGGTCATGATGAACACAAACGAAAGATTATTTTTATTTTCTTAAAGATAGATAAATGCCCAAAATAGGTTGGAAAGCAGAAAAATTTCAGATACACATAAGTTTTCAGCATTTCTGTGTTCAGGAAAGAAGACTTCAAAAATTTTAAAACTAGAAAAAAATTAGTAACAAAAAAGTTATTTTTTCTGAGTCATTTCTGTACAGAGGTTCCAAAGCCCCTTATTATGGAACATGTAGCACAACACGTGAAATCTAAGAATACAAATAGTCAATGTCAGCTTGACTATTTCCATGCTTCAAGCTTCTCCTTGAATCAGGCCCTAAAAAATATGGACTAAAGTTATTTTCACTTGTGTGTAGTAATTATACATTTCTATAAACATTGTTCCTCATATTTTGGAATAAGGTACCTAAAGCATACAGAGAACACTATCTAAATGATACTACATGCCTCTTCTACAAAAAACCCCACCTCTTCAATCTATTAAAAATTATCTATGACACAGTATCTTCAATTTAAAAATTTTTTTAGTATTTCCTTTCAAATTCCACTGACTTGCGTGATGACATCAAGTAGTGAAGTAATGGCAGTTTGTGAAGGTGCTTACAAATTCTGCAGAAAAACAATACATGAAAATACTAGTATCAAAACAGTCAGCTGGCTAGAACAGCCCCAGCTGGAGCACATCACCTATGGGCACATTCTCCAACCACTGAAGTTAGAAGTTATGCAAAGTAGTCATCTGAAAGCATTAACAGGCAAAACACCAGTGTCTACTAAAATAGTGAAACAAAGGCATGTCAGGTAACTGTGAAGAGACAAGCATGTATGGGACAACCGAGGTCAGCTTATAACATAATGTGCAATTGCAACATTTAATTTAATTAACTAAAATATAGGACACAAAAGAGAACAATTTCTGATCTGGACGCTAACAAGACTGAAAACACAGATCTCATGTTGAAGCTGTCTAGTATTGCTGTAAGTGGAATTAGAGTCGCTGGAAAAGGTAAGAGGAAACCAGGATGCCTGAACAGATTGAATACAAATGCAAAGTAACAACAGTCTTTATACAAGAAACTGATCAACTCATATCTAAAATGCTGCCTTCTGTTACCACGTTCCTTTTGCAGCACCTCAGCTACAGAAAGAAAATATGCCTTAAAGAGCACCTGGCTAAGTTACCGAGAAATACAAGGGTTTAAAAAAATGTTAATGCATGTTGCTGCAGAAGAGAATTCAAAGTAACCTGAAAGTGAATGAAAAGAAGATGCCTCAAACTATTCATACTATAGAAGGGCTAATAAACTGAAATGGTACAAGTGGAAATTGAAACATATGTTTAAGGCAGAAGTGTTTGTGTAAGAACAGTAAACAGAAGAAATTACTAAGCAAGGCCACAAGAGATAAAATAAAGTCCTGAAGGTTTGTTCAGCAAAGTGATTTAAATGTCCGTAATTCTCCATGTTCTAATTAAGAAGACTTGAATAAAGTAGTGTCATTCATGTTGTGTGTTCCAGTTTAAAACTCCATTTCTCTTCCAGCTCAATTCCTCTGTCTTTGGTGTAATCTCTACCAACACACATAAAATACAGTTCTAGTTCTCATTGTAGAAAACAACTTGGAAAAAATAAATTATATGCTTCTTATGACAAAATGCAAGATCCTGATCTGTTGCATGGTCCCATTATATGTTTAGCAGCCTCTGAATAGTAGTTTTAAGTTATTAATTATATCTTAAGCAGAATCATAATTTGCTGTTATCCCCCCCAAATTATTTATTAGTTAACTAGTTTACTTTGGTAGATAAGCCATCTATTAGTCATGATACACTTGTGTTCAGTTCAAGAAGTAATGAAACTTAGGTAAGTTTGTAAATTCATATATAGTCCTTAGCTTGTAAGTGTAACCATGATATGCAGAATTACTGCTTTTCCTGCATTGGAAAAAGACATCACATCTGTAATAAAACTAGACAAAACTATGAAACATGGTTGTCAGTTAATGATTAACATAAAATAGTACAGTAAATTATTTTAAAACATTGTGTTAAATATATTCACATGATCACCACAGCTATACGAAATGGCCACTATTGCAATCACACACTATATGTACAGAACATATATGCCACAACAGTTTGCAAGTGTTGAGTTTTCACAAAGTAGCCAATTTTACCAGACATAAATAATCTTGTACCAATTTTTAGGCATTTTAAAAGGAATTAAATGTCCTCAATATATCCATTCCTCTGCAAAATTAAAAGAAAAAAAATCCTAAAAAGTCAGTGCAAATTGAACTTGTTCACCAAGATAGATTCTTATTAAGCTGAGGATAAACAAAGTTTAAGAGATTAAAGGAAGAAACTCATAGAACTGCCAACTGCCTTTAGCAGAGGTTAAAGAAGATTAGGAATCAGAAGTCCTGGATCCTATAGCAGAGCCTTCTGCGGGTAGCTATGCTGCGGCTGTTGAGGTGGTGGAGGCTGTGGTTGTTGTGGAGGTGCTTGCTGACTGCCTGCTGTCTGTGGCAGAGCTGTAGAGGCTAAGTTATAGTTTGCCACCTGGGACATATTAGTTCCGACATTCTGATAAGCAGCAACATCAACAGTAGCAGGTGGCGGACTATACACCGAGGCCTGGTTAGAGTAAGTGCTTCCAGCAACAGAGCCAACCATTGCACTGAAAAAAAAAAAAAAAATTAAAAGCTGAATTAACAAACAATTTACCAAGAGAACAGCAAAACTTTATTGCTTCTTCAACTGTTCTATAGATACACACAAAACTCCTAACTCTGGAGACCTTGAGTATTTGAAACTGTAGCCAATGAACATTCCAATTAAAACTCAAACACACTCCTCAGATTTAAACACACCTCCCATGGATTTAAAACTAGACTGAATCTATACTTAATGTGCAACATGGAATCCCATCATTCTGTTCATAAAAGAAAAAAGAAAACCACAACCAACTGTTTTAAACAGCAAGACAAGTCAAGTGAAGTATGGAGAAACTTGCTTTATCAATATGTCTTACCACCCCAAATAAGTAACTTCAGAGACCAGCAAATACTTCAGTAACTCAAGGTGAATGTCACTCTCAACTTTACAAAATAAATTTTAGAGAGACAGTAAAAAAAAAAAACAAAACAAAACCAAAACAAACCCAAATCTTTTCCTAAAGTCTGTTCAAAACTTTTTCCCAATATATAGGTATCTTAGCCAAAGCTTAGCATCTTTGGGCATCTATCCAAAATAGAAAGCCACTTGTAGCTCTTTTATATGGGGAAGCTTTAGCAAGTATTCATTTCTTTCTCATAGCCCATTCATTTCTTTCCCCAGATTTCATTCCCCATGATTCCACAGTAAGATGTTTGAAAAAAAGAACAATACAATATACACAATCTTAGAAATTTTGCAAAGCCAGCCAGAGCAGCAGATTAGTTTTATCATTAAATGTACATTAAAACTGATCCTAAAAAAAACAATAATAAAAAAATCAGTCATATTTATATAGTTTTCTCTAATTTTACTTTTATAGAAAAGAAATACAGATGTATGTAAAGTATATATTTCTTATATATAAAATAAAAAACGGGAGAAAATTATAAAAACAAGAGAAGAGTTTGAAGTTTGTCAGGCATTTTTACCAAATACACACCACCAATAAAAAGCACACTGGAAATAAATGCACAGAAATATCTTTCAGTTTTGTTTAAAATTACACTTCCGTAAAACAAACAAACATCTCCTTGAAATATTATCTGTAGTCCTTTATGTTTAAATTGATTTAAACCTGAATAGGAATATATTTTAAGTTACTTTGTGTAAGACGTCTGTGCAGGCTGACCAGGCAGGACTGAGCTGGCAGATGGAGTAACTGTGCCTTGGCTGAGAGAAGAGAGCTGTTCAGGAGGAAGATTATAGCCTTGAATATGGCCCATCTGTGCGCTCCCTGCCACCAAGTATGCATTACCTTGAGGTTGCCCCGGATAAACCTAGGAAGTTAAATAAAGAAATATTAAAAATAAAATTTGGTATTTAGTATGACTGTACAACTTAAAGACAGCCTCTCAAACCTTTTATTACAGATGTTCTAATAAGAAAGCGATTGTCTTCTATTAAGTGTTGCAATATGAAAAGATTACCAGATTTATCAAAGGACACTATTTAGATTTCTAACCTTAGGCTCCAGTAGCAAAAAGGTCAAATAGTTTGTTTACTGGATGTGACCTCACTATGGCAGAACAGATGAGGAGGAGAACCTCCCTTGACCCGGTGACCACATTCTTAATGCACTTCAAGGTACCACTGGCCTTCTTGGCCACAATGGCACACTGCTGGCTCATGGCTAACTTCTTGTCTACCAGGACTCCCAAGTCCTTCTCTGTGGAGCTGGTTTCCAGCAGGTCAACCCCTAACCTCTACTGGTGCATGGAGTTATTCCTCCCCAGATGCAGTGCTCTACATTTTCCCTTGTTTAACTTTCTTAGTTTCCCATCCGCACAACCCTCCTGCCTGTCCAGGTCCCACTGAACGGCATTCAGTGCCACACAGCTTTCTGGTGTGTCAGCCACTCCTTTCAGTTTTGTATCATCAGAAAATCATTGCAGAATAATTTTAGAAGGCAGAAAAGGCACAAGACCTCCTAACTTTTCAGACCTTTATACTGGCTCATCCTCACTCTAAAATCCAGTTTTTCCCTTTAAGAATCTCCAGAAATATGCCCCTTTATAAAGCATCAAAAATATTTTATAGGGTCATGACATGATTGCTTACCACATGTGAACATAAGACAATGTTCCTCTTAATGACACTGCACAAAAACATATATCCTCTTCTTTAAAAGACACTGAAAGTACAGATTTGTAGAAAGCTGAAAGAACTAAATGAAGATAGGAATTGAACATAGGAAGTTCCATCTAAACATGAGAAGGAACTTCTTTACTTTGAGGGTGGCAGAGCACTGGAACGGGCTGCCCAGAGGGGTTCTGGAGTCTCCATCTCTGAAGACATGTCCTGTGCAACCTGCCCTATGTGAACCTGCTCTGGCAGCGCAGTTGGACTAGATCTTGAGAGGTTCCTTCCAATGCCTATCAGACTGTGATTCTGTAAATCTGCTTCAATGTTTGTATGATACTGCATAGGTATTAAGAAGTTGGCTGAGACCTTTTTTACTCGCTCAAAAAGCAAGTAAATTATTGAAAAAACAGTTTGAAATGTTATGTATTGCTATAAACAGGAGCGGAATGTAGCAAGTGTGCATTAGACTATAGAATTAAGCATTTACGTGTTTAAAAGACCTTTTAAAAATACCATGGTATACGAAAAAGCCAAAAGACCTACTAAGAGATAACAGTGGATTATGTGGAAATGCTACCATGAAAGAATTATAATTTTAACTTCAGTACTTTAAACGCTAAATGCTCTCTACTGATATTTCAAAAAAAGGAAATTAAAAGAAGATATTGATTTTAGGGTGGGGAGGGCATAATCTTAAATACGAATTGTACTCCCACTATGCAAAGCCCTGACAGCTTTGATTTTTAATTTTATGTGCAACTCAAGGCACAGGACAGGCTTTTTCCTTGATCAGAAAGAACAGAACAGAAAAGAAACAAAAGTTTTAGAACCTGCAACAGGAGAATATCCAAGCTTGCAGGTGAAAACAAAAAAATGTTTGTTTGTTTACATACTGTGTTGAAATAAAACATTTCTCTTTCATTTGAGATTATCTCTGAGGGAGTAAGGTGATTTTAACCTAGCATTAAGGTAACAAAGATCGTAAAAAGAGGTTTCCAACTTGGGGGGTGGGAACAGAAGGGCAGGAAGAGGAAATAAATTATTACTTGCAAATCAGCACACACTACCGCACTTTTTATATCAGTATATATTTATTTTAGTAATATAGAGAAGCATACTGTAAAAAAATAATTGAGCAAGTTTTGCAAAAAAGTTAGCTTGTGAAAAACTGCTTATCAGTAATAATTTATAAGAAATCAACCATAGCTCAGTATGTACTCGATAACATCCATGGCTATTAAAGGTTACATACATACCTGAGAGCCAGAAACACCAGATGACTGCATATAATACTGTTGATTTTGTAGTTTTGCATACATGGAATACATTGGGTCCTCATTCATCAACTTGTTATACAGAGAAAGAGCCTCCATTGCTTTAACATTGAGCTCTGAAAGTTCTGAATGTTTCCTAGAAAATACATTTTACAGTTTATTCTACAATTTAGATCAGTACAGAACAGACAACACATGGAACTTTCATGAGGTGCGATAAGCAACATATTCTTACTGCCTGTGAAGTGATGTCTGACAAATGCCAGAACGTCAAATACTGCAATACTACAAAATAGAATGTGACTGGGGATAAAACCCTTCAGACCTCCTCCCAGATGGAAGCTACTAAGAAATTCACCTGTTTTCTTTGCCAGTATTCACAGAAATTATTAAGATATCAAGTAACAACACCACTATTTCTAAGAATGAATCTTAATTTGAGTCAAAACACATTACTTTTTTACCTGTCTATATCTTCCAACTTTTCGTCTATGAGAGGTCCCATCTGGTGGCATATTGCTAGAATACAAAGACAGTAAATTATATTGGAGCAATAAAGATTTCCACACTGCAAAGTCAGAAAGCAGCTTTAAAAAAAATTATCAGACAGAAATGTGTAGATGCTATTCCAAATTTTTTAAGTTGTTACTACTAAAAAGTTACAGTAACAGAGGTAGTGTCATGAACAATTTAAGAATGAGATCCAGCTGAAGTTTTCAGTAGTGGTGCAGTTTTGAAATTACACTTCGAAAAGAAAGTAAAAATACAGTGAAACAAAACACATTTAACATCCAGGGAGCGTGAAACTGAAATTTTCCATTTTAAAAGTTCAGGTAAATCTGAAGGGTGATCTCTTCAAGGAAGGAAATTTGCCACTGGAACCCAGATCATGTGCTCCACTAACATTACTACAAAAAGACTATCTATGAAAACAATTAAAAAAAAAAAAGAAAACAGGTTGCAATGACTCAAATCATCTGCACATCAAAGACTAGTAGCACACTGCTGTCTCACTAGAATCCTGATTGGGGGAAGGGGTCTTTTTCAAACCACTAACACTTGCAAAACCCAACAAAAAAAGACTTAGCAGAAGTAGAATGGAAAAATCTTTATAATGAACAAAAATGCAGCTCCCCCCCCCAGATTTCAGGACAAGGACATGGGGTTTATGTAACTGCCAAGCAAACCACAGTTAAATAATAGAAAGACTGAACTTGTCAAATATAAAATAAATGGACAAGGAAGCTGAAAGAGGATACTGCAGCCCAACCCTACTCCAAAATGCAAAATGTTCCCACTCATACAAGCAATTAACTATTTACTAATCAAGAGATGTGTTTAATCTCCAGAGCCACTCAACATTCAAACTGAAAGATAAGGAAAAAAAAGATTCAGGCATCAAAGATGATCTAAATGCATTATAAGCAGCTCTGGAACACCGTCTGCACTCTATAAGGTATTCATTTAATATTAAAGTCCTATAGAAATATACATGCAAGTGAAAAGTATGTGGGACACCCACAGATCTATTCTAAGCCTCAGTAGCATTTCTGCTCCATTCCATGGAATCTTTCTTACACACCTATTGTAACTCATGCTGTGCTACTCTATGAAGGAAGAAAAACAAAAAAAACCCCAAACCCAAAAAGGATTAATAAGATTAAGTATTCCTAGGTCTTCAAAAGGAAAATAATATAGAATATAGTTTTCTTGAGAGATGAGTAGCATGTTCTAAGTTAAAAATTTTCACTGAAGATAATTATGGCTCAGGCACTTTTCTCAGGTATGCTTATGGTGTGCACGCGAAGCTGAAGTAGTTTCAGCTTAGTTTCAATTTTTTGTGATACAGGTAATTACTAGAGAGTAACAAAGAAACCATGAGATTTTCTTACCCTCAAGATGAAGCAATTCTGGGAGGTCTGGCTGGTCATCAGATGGATCCGCACTTTGTAACATCTGCAAGAGTTGGTCCATTTTATCCTAGAACACAAACTGCGTAATTAGGGCATATCTGGCAGGGAGAATTACCACTTTCACGATAGTAAATTAAAGCAGCTATTTACAACAGCCATTTGGATCTCTTGGGACTTGGAAATCATCTACACTAAGAAAATACAAATCATACATGCTACTTTACAGGAATGAAGATGCTTGAACAAGGAAAAGTCAAATTATAATAATTATTAATAGTAACACGTGGAATGTGCAGAATACTCCTTTATTCCTAAAAGTCCTTCTAAACAGTATTTTCTGAGCAGTTTATTCTTCCATTCTAGTTATTACACACGCAACAATACCACCATCTAGTGGGATTAGTGGAAACCTTTTGATAAAATACATTGAGAGCGTTTTCTAAAAAGAAACAGGTACCTAGAACTAAATTCACTGAAAAACTATGCTGTGCTTTTTAAGTGTATGAGGCTTATCAGCACATAAGCAATGTCATTAGTAATATATATGAAAGGTTTTTTTTTTTTAAGTTTGTATTTGGAGGGATTGCATGGTTGACATTAGAATAAACTATCCTTGATTAGACACTTTAAGTGCAATCCATGTATAAAACTACCAAAGAGTAGAAAATTAACAGAATTAACAAAATAACTTTGAAAAGTATGTCTTGGAGAGAACTATATGGCTTAACCAAATGTTACATGTAAATGATTTTTTAAAAAATCACTTTTTAGCTAAGTGATATCAAATAAATAGCCTTTAACAAGCCACAGTTCTACAGGTTTTATCAAAGGGGAAACTAAGCCCATGTTTTTTCCTCCTTAACCTCAGGAAGGACAGGAAGAAGCCAAATTAACTATTTTCTTAAAAATTATACTATAGTAATTTTAAAAACAAAACAAGTCACTACAACATAAACCAGCAAGGAATCACAGAAGACAAAAACTGGAAGGCACCTCAAGGCAGGCCTGAGATAAGATAATTGGCAGAT
Source organism: Coracias cyanogaster (assembly GCA_033124195.1). Lineage (NCBI taxonomy): Eukaryota > Metazoa > Chordata > Aves > Coraciiformes > Coraciidae > Coracias > Coracias cyanogaster. The sequence goes on from JAVSBS010009696.1 coordinate 17,401, forward strand.
TGCAAACTAATATCTCTCAGGAGGAAGAGTATTTGAGGCAGGAATTAAATAGGACTTTCAGAAGGCAGTAACTGATTTTTCACTTAAAAAAAACCATGATGGAACTCTAGTTGGGAAAGAAATGGAAGGTCATGAGAGAGAAAGGGAAAAATTTAAAGAGAACAATTCCATGTCTCCTGGGAGGGATAGTGAAAAAAAAAAAAAAAAAAAGAAAAAACATTCACATTCAGGGGAAAAACATTCTGGGCTGAGAGTTCCTGGGAACCTCGTAGAATCACCGACATAAGACTGCAAATCTTACTAAATATTACTTACAGGGCAACAAAAACGTCATTTTTCAGAGAAGGAAAGAGATCTTTCAGACCAGGGAAAGCTAAAGGTGGTTATACTGCAAATAAATCTATGACAGCATTCAGGATGGGTATTCTAGGAGGTATCCTGAAGTACTTAAAGCAAAACCTGAACACAAATGTGTCACTCCATAACAAGCTTCTTGTTTGGAGGTGAACATCTGTACAGTCCTGGAGTAGGGCCCTCAATGGAGTGCAGTTTCAAAATACAGTTTAAGAAATTCTTAAGAACTTCAAGACACATGAACAAATTAGAATACGGCAGATTTTTTTAACATATATTAAATCAACTTTCCCTTCACATTCTCTTTTGAATATGTTCTGATATTCCAAATTGGTTTTGAAGGGATGAAAGGGTTAAACAGCACATATTTAAACTGTACCAGCAGCTGAAGAAAATCAGGACTTTTATCATGCTTACTTCATCAATATAAACTGGTTCAGGTTCAGGTTCTATCGTCTCTACTTGAACTTCATCACTGAACTGCACCGTTTTCTTCTCAGATTTCACTGTAAGATAAACAGATAGACTTTTATTTTATAAAATAAAAATACACAAAACAGTGAAATACATATTATACAGCTAGCATATTGCCTAAGTTCTTGGCATCTACTGTGAAAATTGAAAGAATTTATCATTTTGTTGACATTTGAAGGCCAAAACCATCTCCATAGACTTAAACCATTTTCTTAAATCTGTAAATTGCATTTAAAAAGACATCAGTTCACACAAGGTCAATAGAAACAAGTTTTCAGAGGTAAATGTCTTTATTGTTGTCTCCCTGCACCTAACCTACTTATTAATAAGGCATGAGGAAAACAGACTAAGGGAGAGGGATTGGAAGAAATAAGGCTAATGAGTCAGGTTTAAGAGGAAAAACTAGTAAAATCACCTGTGACAAACCAGAGTCTTCTTTTCTCCAGAGCAAAGTATAGAATTAAAAGTCCTCAAATGTTGCTATTCCTTCCTCATCAAATCGTACCTGCAAAAGCACCTCACTCCCCTATACTGGAGGTCACAACAAAAAAAGCAGCCAAAGAATACTCCTATCATACTACTCTTATCTGTTAGTCTTAACATAGACCAGATGATTCCTACAGCATGTAATTCTGCTGACCTGGTCATACCTTTGGCACACTCACATTGAGATGACAGGAAATAACTTCTAGAATCTTAAAACCTTGTTTAATATTTAATATTTTTATTAAATATTTAGAGTAGGTTAAACTGATATAAATAGATACAAGAAGATAACCAGTATGCAGGAAAAAACCCTCCTTACATTATGCACACGTACATACCTACAGTATTAAGGTTTCTTTTGTTGTCTGAACAGTGGCAATCTGTCTCCAATTCCTATGTGCCCAAGGGCCTTCACTTCTTCCTTGATTAGATATGTACCATTGTGACTAGACGAAAAGGCAATTTGGAAGAAAACTGCTGTTGTCTACATTTATCTAGGTGTCAATGGAGTTGTTAAATGAGTCTCAAGAAAGCTACTGACAAAGCCAGCAGCCAACAGCATCCTATTTTTCATCAGATGCCAGCTTGGGCAACCTTTGTCTGGCATGTAAAGATATGACTGTTGTTTGTGAGAGCACAACAAGGGCTCCTCAGTTTTACTTTGAGCATCACATTAACTTGCAACTGAACTCTATAATAAAAGAAAGGAAATATGGAAGTAAATCACTACAGAAATAGCCCTTGGGCCATGGCAAGGCTTAACATATACATAAAGGAAATGTTACTTACTCATTTCTGGCTCAGCAGAAAGATCCGCTGTTACAAAATTGGATGGAAACAATCCTACACCCTGATGAGTTTCACCTTTCCACCAGTTTGGATCACTGTAGATAAAAAAATAATTAGAAACCACATATATTATAAAATATATTCATGTGGAATTTTCCTAAGAATTGCACTGTACAAGGTATTTATATTACTTGTACTTAAATACAATTTGTATACATGCAGAAATCTTTATACAAGAACCTTTATGCACTACACGTATAAGTAAAAAATCTAGGACATAACTAAATAATTTAATATGTAAATATATTTTATTGCAATTGTATTCCAATGTATGCCTCTACACAGAAGATATGATTATTCTCCACTGATTTTTACAGTCTAATACACTTCTAGTAGGCACTCTATATAAATTACCTGTCATCAAGGATCGTTATAAGCTCTCCAGCTTTAAAAGTTAATTCGTTGTCTTCAGCAGCCTCGAAATCATAGATTGCACGAACCTTTCGGCCCTCATGTTTGTGATTTGTTAAAAGGCTTGAGGTGCTTGGATACAAATTGGAAAGTGTTGTTTGCTGTTGCCTTTGTTCTTTCAGTGACAGTTCAATAGCTACAAAAGAGAAGTTATTCACATGAAAATTCTTTACAAAAATTAGTTGAATTATATTAAAATTTAACTCTGAAAACTTTTAGTATAATTCCATTCCTGTTCCATCATCATAGACTTCTGCCTTTCACTTAGAAATAATGGTGAAAAACAAAGATGTTTTACAACCAGAGAGTGCAATTCTGCTCATGGATTTGCTGAGGATTTCAATACAGACAGGATGAATAAACAGCACTTAAGCACAAACAGGATCACTCAGTAAAGTCACCCATTTTTTGTTATTACATTACTGCTATTACCTCAGACTGATGTAAAGTATTTACATTCTTACTAGCATATACATGATGTTGAACCTTTCAGGATCACTTGAACTTTTAAAAAGATACAGCTGTTCAGGTACACACTGTTGATCTGTTCGATCAGGAGTCTTAACCTGGATTCACAGAATCAGACAATCCCACAGATCAGTTGAGGTTGGAAGACACCTCTGGAGGTCATGTTGTCAAATCCCCTGCTCAAGCAGGGTCACCTAGAGCTGACTGCCCAGGACTATGTCCAGACAGCTTTTGAATATCTCCAAGGATAGAGACACCACAACCTTTTACAGCCTATGCCAGTGCTCAGTCACCCTCACAGTAAAAAACATGTGTCATTAATTCATAATTAAGAAAAATATTTTTACTTGGAAAATAAAAAAATTGTCCATTCCTTTTCTCTCCCTATCATTCCTTGAATAATTATACATTTATTAGTCAATTTCAATTAAACTTGACTGAGCAGAAAGCTTTCACTCATATTAAACTCCTCTAAGTTTGGGGAAAAAAAATGATGATGTTTAAGATGAGACAGAGGGGTACCCAAAAAAGAAGAGAACAAACATTAGAGAACCCATGCAGAATATGAGTCTTTGAGAGACAGATCCCTTTAAAAGTAGGTTTTGGTGGGTCAACTGTTGAAGAAACCCTTAGTCACATAGGGATGGGCTAATGACAACTTGAAAAAAATCAATGTTATATTAGATAATAGATAAACAAACAAACAAAATTCTATCAAAGATGAGAAACTGCAAACATCCACCAACTACTAGCCCAAGAACTTCACTCATACAGCAAACAGGCATCATTAAACTTTAAGCCCAAAGCCACACTATGTACAAGGGCTAACATTTGATGCTTTTACATTGCTGAAGTTTGACCCCAGAAAACAGTATCTAGACCATAAAGATCAAACCACTCTAAGAATAACTCTTCATACGTCTGGTACAGGATCATTAAATTACCTTTAAAAATACTTTAGTACAACAGTAAATCAAAAGAAACCATCCTAGTTTTGCCTACTGGAACTGCAGTGAGACATTTAACAGTCACTTAAGCTTACAGCAAGCAAAGCCTTAAAGTAAACCGCAGAAGTATTATTCAAAGGAATAAAAGTTTAAAGTACCATGCCCAAACTACTTTGCATACAACTTATATTATACTCCTTATTTTCTTCTTCCATCAAATGTTTAAGTCGCAAGTGAACGTGCTTCACTTGCCCCAAGAAGAGAGAAAATCCAAGTGCAGAATTGTATCAAACATTTCCATAGCGGAGCATGTACTTAACATGAGATTTTACTGTGTTGTTTCAATTTGAAAAAAAAAAAAGTAAAAATTGGGAATTTTTCATATTTGTTACCTGTATAGTAGTTTTAATCTCTACTCCCCTCCCAGAAGGGTAGAAAAAAAAAAAAAAGAATAGAAATCATAGCCACAATCCATAAAGATACTATTCACACAGAGGAAGGAAGCAAAACATTTTTTCCTGCATTATTTGATACTTACCAATATATTCATCAGGTCAGCAAGTAAATGTACTTACTTACCTTTAGCTAAATCTTCCTCCTCCTTTTTGTTGGCTGCTGTACCAGGATCTTTGGCAACTAGAGCTGGACTTGCTTTTGCTTGTTCAGCAGCCTAGCCCATAGTGAAAGATGAAAAAATGAATTTAACAAAAAACTGACAATGCAGTACGCTCACCATTTTGATTTGTATTCATCTGCAATATAAAATTCTGAAGTAAACCAGAGCATTTCACCACTCAAAGGAACGTTTTATTAAGACGAGTGATTTCATTTAGTTTGCCAAACACATGACAGAATTCAAGACTATAAACTGTAAAATACAGAACTGAGGATAAAAAAAAATTGTGATATTCCTTAAGAACAATCACAAAATTTAATATACCTGTGAACCAACAGCTGGGAAAGTAACTCCTTGCTCCTTAAGATTTTTTATCATAGCAGATATTAAACTAAGCTGTGGGTCATTCTTGAATTCATCAGTCCATTCCACCATAAGGGCTTTCAGCTTTTCACAAACTTTTGGATGACCCTGAAAGAACAGCAGAAACTAGTTAAATACTGTAGGAATCTATTCTTAATTCCTTTATTTCAAACAATTTCATATTACTGTCAATATAAACTATATAGACACTTTATTTTGAAGTCAAGTGAATCGCTAAAGGATATCTGTATTAGAAAGGGAGAATAGTGCACTAGCAATGTGTTTGTACTAGTACAATATGTACTAGGCCCAAAATAAAGTAAACCAAGGTTATACAAAAGCCTTGTATTATCTCAGTTTCACCAGATCTGTATTTCATGTTTCACTGCTGTTACTTAATGTGAAAATGAATTTGTACATCTATAAATTATCAGCCCACACTCCACCTTCCCTGAAGAGAATGCAGAAGTAACTGCAGTGTGAAGTGGCACTCACGAAGTTCTCACAGCCACAGTTTTCCCAGTAATCTCGAATCCTTCCTCCCACCACCAAATTTTCAGTCTTCCGGAAGTAGATTCCATTCTACTTTCAGACTACCCCCGTTCGCTGTCTGATTTCTCTTTTCTGTGAATTGTATAAATCAAGGCAATACATTACCTTATTCAACACATTGCTTACTTCACTGGCAAAATCTCGTGAACAGACTTCTAAATGAAAGATTTTACCACAGTTTGATACACATGCTCCTAGAAGCTAAAGAAAGAAGGATTAAAACTCAGAATTTTTTAGCAATTTAACTTTACAAGAAGGAAAAGCACTACATTAAAAAGAACCTACTGTTAATGCCTGCATAGCAACATGGGGATCTTTATGGTTCACTCTCCTCATAATAGAACGGAGACAGTCCTTAGGCCTAAAAAACACAAGACAGATTTTTAAAAAAATATATTGAAATGAACACTTCCTATTGCATGACAATGCTAACAAACAGCAAGCTCTCCTAAACTTCATCGGTAAATTATTTAGTAGCCTGTAAGTGCAACATTAACAAAAATATACACCATTAACACTTGTAGCCATTTCTATCTGTAGAATTGCTAGCTTTCTTAGTTATAAAAACCTCTCAGTAAGTTATGTAACCTTTTGTAGTTAGAATTACTATAAATACTTCAGAAATGCATAAAATCCCTTACAATTAGAGAACTGTAATTCTCTGTAGTCCTCGCACATACTCCTCTGTATTCGAAAGACATATATAAGAACATTTGCTTATACACTGATTACTAAGACCCTTTTGCTACTTGTTTTACTTACCAACACTATGTTCCTCAGAGCCTCTTTTCATCTACAGAATAACATCTATAAAGCAGATATGCAATGAACCAACAAGTATTGAAAAAATTTTTAGACATTCTATATCAAAGTTTGAAAACAATTAAATACATAATTCAAGTCTTACCTATGTTGTGGTAGACAGAAAAAATATGAAAAGGAAATTTAAGGATTTGAATGAGATTCAGACAGTTTTGCATATTAAAGTTTGTGTGACTTTCTGCTATTTTGTTCTGTCTCTAAAAGTGGTAGAAGGCTGAGCGAGGCTAGGGTAGGAATTATCACGGGCGTACAAGCATTATCTGTCGAACAGCCCTGAAAAAACAACCTTGAAAGAGGTTAAGTAGGGAAAAAATAGAAGGTAAACTTAAATGAGGAGATACTATGCATTTCTGGAGTATTTATAGTAACTTTTTTTTTTCTGAAGCAAAATTATTTTCTATTGAACTGATATCCAAAAACTAACATAAAACAGGTATAAGTTGTACCATTGCTTGGCTACGTTGTATTTGGCAGTGTCTACATTTTACAGAAATGTCCACTCATATTTAGTAGCACTAATTATAGAAAATGCTGTCACACAGCAAGACTACATATCATTCAGTCTGTACTTTCATATAACCAATTATTACAAATGAAGGCTATGAGGCAAGCAGTGCCTTTTTATCTGTTCATTATCCAAGACTTCTTATATGTTCACTTTAATTGAGAAAAAACATACACTAAAATTTTCAGAAATAACTTAATTATCCATTAATTTATAAGTATGACTACAAATGTGATATGGGCTCAAGCACATAAAGGTCTATGTCCATTAACTGTTAAACCAGTATTTTTAAAGGTAAGGGTGCAGGATCAAGAGCTTAGCAGTTCAGGAACAGAACAATTCGCTGGAGAGTTTTTTATTAAGGAATTCAAAAATCTTATTAAAAAGTAATAAAGTAACCAGGAAGCCTCAAAGCCAAATGATCTTCCACAATTTTCAAAGGATAAAAAAACCCAAGAAACCCCTCAATAATTCATAAAAATACCTTTAAAAAATTTTCCTTATATATTGAACAGAAACAATCAATATTTGAGTGTTATATTTTAACATGCTCAAATGCTTACAAAAAACCCAGTTTCATTACATCTATAGCTAAAAAAAAATTCAGGCTTACCAATGTTTAATCACAGAATAAGAAACTCTGTTCTAGACAGAAGCGTAATCTTTATTTTTACTTCAAATTAATTCATCATACAATTTAATTTGTAAATTATCAAAACCACTATGCAGAAATCAGAGGGAAGGCATGCACCCCGTGAGAATAGTATTCTATTTATTAGGCATCTCTCCAGACCATGCCCAAAAATAGTGGGCTGCAATTCTGCCCCAGTGATTTTAAAATCAAAATTCCACAGGCAGCACAGTGACAAATCAGTAGGGGTAAAATAGGGCAAGATACAATAGTCATATAGCCAGAAAACACCCACCATATATTTCAGGTTTAGTTTTACAGAGCAAAAAATAATGTATGTGACTATATTTTACTTGACAAAGACAAAATTAACAGCAATTAGAATCTAAAATACTACTCTGCACAAAACATTGCATTTATTTTCAGGAATTTATTGTCCATTTACAGTGTAAGGTAACTGACTGCAAGGCTTAAGACTACACAAATGACTTGGTTTTCCCCCTTGCTCCTTTAGAAACAAGGTAGCCACTGAGCTTTCTGGTCAGCCTGGTAGACATGTGCTGCGATGACTATGTAAAACGCTACTGAGATTGGGTAACTTCAAGCTGGGAAGGGAACAGAAGGTAGTTTGGAAGATTATAAAGTAAACAACTTCACCATTCTCTCTTGCATGAACAGGCACAGAAACAACCAAAGGATCAGGTAACTACAATACTGACTCACTGAGGCAGTGATTAAACCATAAGGAATCGGGACAAAGTCAGGCAAACAGCAATATAGACAAACCATTTCTCAATGACTTCATCCACCTACAAGAAGGGCCAAAATAAGGATCTTGGGAAGTACAGGCCTGTCACTCTGACCTCAGTGCCAGGGCAGGTTATGAAGTAAATCATCTTGAGTGCCATCATAAGGCACATACAGGTCAACCAGGTGATCAGGTCCAGTCAGCATGGGTTTATGAAAGACAGGTCCTGCTTGACTAACCTGATCTCCTTCTAGGACAAGGTGACCCACCTAGTAGATGAGGCAAACACTGTGCATGTTGTTTTACCTAGTGTTTAGTAAAGCTTTGCTCACCATTTCCCACAGCATTCTTCTGGAGAAACTCATGTCTTGGATGGGCGTACACTTCACTGGATCAAAGATCGGCTGGATGGCCAGGCTCAAAGAGTTGTGGTAAATGGAATTAAACTCAGTTGGCAGCTGGTCACAAGTGAAGTTCTGCAGGGCTCAGTATGGGGGCCAGTTTTGTTTAATATCTTTATCAATGATTTGGACGAGGGAATCAAGGGCACCCTCAGTAAGTTTTCAGACAACACCAAGTTAGGCAGGTGTGTTGATCTGCTTGAAGACAGGAAAGTTCTACAGAGGGACCTGGACAGGCTGTATCAATGGGCTGAAGCCAGTGGTATGAGGTTCAACAAGGCCAAGCACTGGTCCAGCACTTGGATCACAACAACCCCATGCTACAGGCTTGGGGAAGAGTGTCTGGAAAGCTGCCGGATGGAAAAGGACCTGGGGTGTTGGTCAACATCCAGCTCATTATGAGCCAGCAGCATGCCCAGGTGGCTAAGAAGGCCAACAGCATCCTGGCTTACGTCAGAAAAAGTGTGGCCATCAGAACTAGGGAAGTGATCATCCTCCTGTACTTGGCACTGGTGAGGCCACACCTCAACTACTGTGCTCCATTTTGGGCCCCTCGTTCCAAGAAGGACATTGAGGTGCTGGAGCATGTCCAAAGAAGGGCAACAAAGCTGGTGAAGGGTCTGGAGAGACCTGGGGTTGTTTAGCCTGGAGAAAAGGAGGTTGAGAGGAGACCTTATCTCCCTCTAGAACTACCTGAAAGGAGGTTGTAGCAAGGTGGGGGTTGGACTCTTCTCCCACATAGCAAGCAATAGGACAAGAGGAAATACCCACAAGTTGCACCAGGGGAGGTTTAGATTGGATATTAAGAACAATTTCTTCCCCAGTTGTCAAGCACTGGAACAGGCTGCCCAGGGAAAGGGTGGTGTCACCATCCCTGGAGGTATTTAAAAGACACACAGATGTGATGCTTAGGGACATGGTTTAGTGGTGACCTGGCAGTGCTGGGTTAACAGTTGGACTTGATGATCTTTAACATCTCTTTCACCATAAATGATTCTATGATTCATTTTGGTTTTCGGCCATCATTTTTATTAAGCAATTTTTCTGGAGAAAAACTGAAGTTGTGATAGGTTCAGACAAAGACTGATACATTGCATCAAGTTACTCCAAAAGGTACAACCATCTCAAAGCCAAATGCAAACAGACTCAGGAACTGGCTAGCACTGAACTGACTGAGGAAGCAGGAGCGCTTCATGCTAAAATATGCCATACACGGCCTTTAACTTCCCTTTTTATTCCGCTTAATGAGTCTTCCCAACTTTATAACGTTATTTTACTTAGAGCTGATAAACTATAGATTCAGTTGTGCAACTATTTTCATTGCAGAAAACCAACTATACAGAAATCTACACCTTCCTTGTAGTCAGATGATTTAAAATGCCAGTCAAATACAATAAGTTTTTAAAATAAACAAGTTTTCAATAATGCTGTATAAAACCTTAAAAAAAAAAAAAGAGATTGCCTCTAATGGTAAAACCTTTGTTTTAATGTTTCCATGTTGAAAATGCAACTTATTCACTGAACTATCAATATCCCCCCAAAATGGGATGCAAAACAATGTAATATGCAATGGCTGAGCTTTATGAGTTCCTGTAACAAATTCAGATATTAAAAGTGTTGATTGTCTCAGACAAATTTTATATCATTTTAAGAACTCGATATGCAAAACTTGCAAAGTAATTAATTCCACACTATTTATGTTAATACTTTATATATGCTACTGTAAAAAAGGTGTATTAAAAATATTACAGAATTTACTGTCCTTCCAATGTTTTCTATGAAAATTCTGGCATCAACTCTAATGAATTAGATTTTGAAATTCACAAAAACCAGAGAAGATACTAAAAAAGGAGAGATTTAGTGGAACTCTAACTTGCTAAAACCTGTTTTAGTTGATTGGATTAAGGGAAGAAAGAAATTTTTTAGGCTTGGAAATTCTCTGTAACCACGGTATTTCAATGTAAAAATTAACCGTAGCAATTCTGTTACTGAACTAAAACTTATTTATCTGAAGAGAAAATGTAGCATCTTTGCAGCAATAACAGGTTTCCAACAATTACACTGTATGCAAACAAGTTGTTGGCAGACCTGAATGAGACAACGTGCCATGTAACACTACGGGACAAAAAACCTGCCACTTAATGAAGTGGCTTCAGTATAAGGCAATTGACATCTAAAATGCAGCAGGCATGCAATGCAGCATACAGATTGCTGCAAGGAAAACCCATGAAACAGTATTTTATAATCTGAACTTCTGCCAAGAACAGTAACAGGCATCTTGCATTGGACCAGAATAGGTTAAAAGATTAAAGCAGATCCCAGTTAAGAAGACTAGCATCTTTGCCACAGGAACTTCAAACTGCAGGAGAATTTCAAACAGTGCAGCATATCTGATTGAAACTTCTTAATGGGGAACTTTGTCTCGCTTTACCTTTCTATGGCATGGCATAATCCATCAAAACAAAGAAAACCCACTGTCAGCAAGTATTAACAGAATCTAAATTTAAGCAACAAGTCAGCTGGAAGCCTGTTACAAGCAGGGTAAATATTACAAAGGTTAAAGCCACAGTCAGGATAAAACACTGTTTTAGTACAAACAAACAAAACCACAAAAAAAAACCCCAAACACTAAACCCCAAAACAAACAAAAAAAACCCCACAAAAACCAACAACAAAAAAACCCAAAACAAACCCCACAAATCCTAACAGAAATTCCAACTATCCCAGAGAAATTTAGCTCCACATTACCAGAAGATCTCTAGCTTTGTCTGTACTCCAAAGCAGCTGTCTCTTGCAGATGCATACATTTGAGCACATAGATTTGAGCACATACAGCTACACAGATTTGAGCACTGTTCAGGGTAAGTTGCTGCAAGACTAAATCTTGCCTGTGGAAATGCTTTCAGTCATTAAATACAATACTGAAGCCTTCCATAATATTGTTACAGGCTCAACATCAGCATGAACAATAATGTTGTGCAAGAAATGCAGTTTTACACATACAGACTAATATGAAACGTTATGAACACCTTGCCAGCTGTTACCTTACTGACAGTTACAACAGAAGAGAAGGCTCAATACACCATGCTATTTATAAGTACTCCTCCAGAGACCATCTCTAATCCCAAAGAATAATCTTATTTGCAAACCTGCCCTTTGGAACAAAAGTCACAGGTAGGAATTTGCTGTCTGACATCCCATACTGTTTTCTGTAGTCTTAGAAGGCATTCCAAGTTGCTGTCAGCGAAGCTTTTCACTGAACAGCAGCAATGGCATAACTCTCTTTTAGAGGCTGCTCCTTACCTGAATTGTTACAGGGAATGCTTGTAGAAGACGTATTTAAAGCATTTCCAAAGTCTAATACTACACTGATAAAAAACCTATAGATACACTGAAATAATGCCCTTAAACTGTATTTTTATTTGCTGCCTCAAATTATACTTTAGCTTTCCGTGTCCAAAAAATTAGTGCATGCATAAAGTCTATGAAAGAGCTCAGTAATTAATCAATAATGGAAGCTGCAGCCCATATTAAGATGGGTTTTATTTAATATCACATTTTCAAAACATACATTTATCAATGTCCTGATGTCAGAGACTAGCTTCTCAAAACAAGGGGAAGAAACAAAGAACCTTGTTGCTTTCTGTGACAGACACTGGTGGTCTGGTGGTGAGGACAAAGGAAGGGCAGCAGATGCTTTATACCTTGATTTTAGAAAAGTTTCAACATACAGTTGAAGCTCATATAGTTTCCTTATCAACCAACTGGAGAAATATAGGCTGGACAAAAGGATAAGGTGGGTAGAAAACTGCCTGGCCTCCTAAGCTCAAAGAATTGTCACCAGTGGTGGAAATTCCAGCTAGTGTGTAGGTCCCTAAACAGCACATTGAGGGGTACTAATCAATATACTGGAGGGCAAGGCTACTATCCGGACAGGCCTGGACAGGCTGGAGAAATGGGCAGACCGAACTTCATGAAGTTCAACAAGAGCAAGGGCAAGGTCTTACATTTCGGATAACCTGCACCATCAAAGGCCAGAAGCTAACCACCTAAAAAGCAGCTCCACAGAAAAGGATCTGCAGGTCCTACTGGGTCACAGGTGTCAGTAGTGCAGCCTAGCAGCAAACACAATCAACCACATCCCAGATTAAGCAAGCAGTCAGTGCAGCCAACAGGGCTAGGGGAGTGATCCTCCCTCTCTGTTCTGCACTTGTTAGATATCATCTGGAGTACTTAGTCCAGTTCAGGGCTCCCCAGTGCAAGAAGGATATTGATTCATGGCAGTAAGTCCAGTGAAGGGCTGCCCAGGACAGTCAGAGGAGAGTGACATGCAAGGAGAGGTGTAGAGCTGCTCTTGAGAAGAGCGGACTAAATGGGGACCTTACTGCTTTCTACAACTAATTCATCAGAAAGTACATAGAAGACACAGCCCGACTCTTTCTGCACAGGCAAGTTGGAACAAGGGAAATTGTAATCAGACTGCAGGATTATTTATTTACTTACTTACTGCATGAGTAGTTAAATACTGAAATATGTTGCCCATAGAGGTTGTGGAAACTCTGACCCCAGCAGCACTCAAGACACAGTCCTCAGCAACCTGATCTAATTAGACCTGTTTTGAGCACAGGGATTGGACAGATGACCTCTGGAGGTCACTTCCAACCTAGATTATGATCCTGAAATAAAAATCCCTGGGTTTACAGTGACACTGCTAAAACATACCGGTTTGTTTATTCTGTAACATGGCTGCTGTACACAAGTCATAATTTTAACAGATCAGCTAGTATCTTCAAATATTTGAGCAGAAAATCCATACATTTTTCTTGTAATATGTTTAACTTAAATTGAGCTGTTGCAAAAGTGCAAGATAACAAAAGTTTCATTCCTCTCATCTGAGACTGAAATAACAAAATCAAAAAAGTTTGGAGAGGAAATTTCTAAAGTCACTTACCCTGTGCGTGACTGTCCAACTTTATCACAAATGTCTAAGATGAGGCCCCAGTCCTCTGCAGTGTTCATTTCACTGGTTGCTTTCTCTGTTGAATAAAGTATAAGTAAATCAATACAAACTTCAAAAATAGGTAAAAAAATTAACAGAATTGTCAAAGATGTTGGAATATTATCTTTGTATATTGCTAAATGCATTTAAAAATCCCTATATTAAATAAATTCATAAATTAAAACCATTATAGCTAATACTTTTTAATTTTTAAATGTTCATTTGTGGCCATGAATTTAACTCATAAGCAAATGGGGTTGTTTTTCCACATACCCAGAATATGACAAAAGTAGCACCAACAGATTTTTTTTTTCTATTTGGAACTATAAAGTTTAATAGGGTATAAATACCCAAAGCATTAGTTCATGGTTTGCAGCATCAGATACAACCGTATTTACCACTTCCTCAGACACTAAACTGCTGTGTCTTGCATTTCCTTTCTACATATTGCAACTCAATATGGAGGATTCAATTCATTAATAATCACTCAACTTTTATGTTCCCATTCTCATCTCTGCTTGGATAATATATATATTCCAGCGTCTCTTTTGAGCTATAAAAACTACTAAACCAAAGCTAATCTCATAGAATTCATTGGGACTCTTTCTTCTAAATCTTTTGAATAGGACAGGAAGGTCCTGCTGAAGTGAAGAAAAAGAGAGGGTAGGTGGAGAAGAAATAGAAAAGAAATAGAGACTCTCTCCCTGGTTTTCCCTCAGAAAAGCTTAGGTACACAGAGGATGATAATAATAAATAGAAGTATTAAGGGAAAAGGAGCCTTACACCGCAGCTGAATAAAATATTACCTAAACACCGTGAGATCAGATCAGGGCTGGAAAGCGTAAGACAATGCACAAGCAGTTTCCAAACAGGAGGACAATGGGCACAGAATAGTACACAAACTTTGTTTCTATCCCTGCTTCATCTCATATTCACCTCTTAATCTACAAAATATGCCTCAGCAATAGGTATAATCCTTCATGGAATGTCTCAAACTACTTAGTTTTATAAAAGGAAGCAAAGATTTCCTTCAAAAACTTATCTTCCTGGCAAGATTCATTATCCATGTTAGCACTTGCAAGACTGCAGAGAAGAGAGACAAAGCAAAACATCTAACCTCCAAAAGTTACAAGGAATTATTCCTTCCAAAATTGACGGCTTGTCTTTATGAATGAGTTTCTCCATCTTACAAATGGAAGTAGGTTACAGTTAATTAGTTTCTTAATTCAGAACAAAAATGCAGAAAAGCAAAGTTCTATGGTTATATGCTCTCAAAGTATTTCTGAGGAAATTTAAACACTGCCATATATGACTGGAATGATAACAGATTGATAACAGATCAGCTGTACTGCCTGACGCAGGGAAAACAGCAAAGCAGTGTAGAGAAATGCTAAATGGAAGTTGGTCACAATTCTGTATGTTCTCTCAGATGAAGTAAAAGCACAGTTTCTTCTCTCTAAACCAATTCAGAAAGTTGGATTACAAAAAGTGGTCATAATCAATAAAAATATAAAAAATTCTGAGCAGACACCATGCTAACATCTAGCACTAAGACACACCACCTGATCACCAAACGACTTTATTTTTCTTTCAGTCTACTACTGTTTGAAATGATGCTTAGGACCAGTATAGCTAACAATCAGAGAAATCCTTGATTTTAAATATTGTTCATAAAGGAAACATGTCAACTGTGAAGTAAAAATTGAGAGGAACACCATAATGGCTGATTAACTCGGCATACCAACTAAAAATGCCAAAACATGAGAAAGGAGTAACAAGATTTTATCTTGCCTATATCAATTAACATTGTTTCATTAGTCCAGAATTTTGCTTCTTTAGTTGGGGACACCTTATAAATACAAGCAAATGAGATGGAGTGGGTGGCAAAGCAAAGAAAAAAACATAGCAGAGCCATGCATTATACTTTTCTTGCTTGTTATTTATTGTTTTAATAAAGCCAGCTCTCAGTTACCTGTAAGGCAGGATATTTGTGCCACTCATGGTAAGACACCTGAACTGAAATCCTTGCATAGAGCCATCACGGGCCAAGACAAGTCTTTTGTAATCAGCCCCGGAGCACAGCAGCTGTAGTGCTACCAAAGCCAACCTCAACTCTGAAGCATCATTACTGCTTTTTTGAAACACAGAGCCTGAACAGCCTACACTGAAAAACTGAAAGCAGTTGATAAGCACAGCCCAGAGACACACAAAACAGGCTGCATGGAGGCAGTTGAGTTCCATGGCTCCACTGTTCCAGTGCATTGCCAGTTCTGCTGGAGCTGGACCAGCTCCTGTCAAAGCATGTCTGCATGGTGCGCTCCACAGCCTTAAGTTCCTGACGGGCTCAGCACTCACACACAGCCTCACAAACCCACACCATTCACTCATGCTGTACTTCAGGTAGCACATCCTTCAGCAGAGAGCCAAGGAACTGAAACTTTGCCATTTTCCATTATTCTGTATTTTTGGCAACAACTGATGGATCCTTCTTCCCTCACAGCATCAGTAAAGAGAAATGGCATGGCAATCAGTTACGTCTTTTACAAACCAAAAGGTAAACTAATGTATGCTTAATGTTTTAAGCTAACACCAAACCGTATATAATGGAAATAGTTTGGCTAAAGCTACAAATAAGATGGTGATCAATGAAATCCCTGATCCATATCAACCACACCGATTACAACCTTTAATTCTCAGTAAGAATATTTTGCAAATTTATCTGTGAGTACAATTACAAGTTCTCTCTCATGGCTACATTCCTCCTTGGAAGCTGAACTTAGTGCTATATAAAAACTGCTATCCGCTTGCAACACCTTCTCTCTTGTTAGTCAGGATATCCCACCAACAAAAATTAGGTAGTTTCTTACTTAATTTCAGCCCAAAAGCCAGTTTCATTGTGTCCTTTCTGTCTTTTGTAGTAACAAGCATCCATTAATTCCCCTGGATAATAAAATTAATCCTAAAACATGAAAAAATTGCCTCTAGAGTTTTAGTTAAATTCCATCTCAAACAAGGGCAGTTAAAAGTTTCCTGCATGCTGTGAATGTTAGCAGTACACTATCTGATGCTGACTGCCCACAAAAAAAGGGCACTAACTCGGTCAGAGTATTACTGAGTGACTATCACCTTTCACCACTCCTGGAACAGGAACAACAAAGACACTTTGACAAAATTCCTATGTTGCATCAGTGTTTTCTAGACAAAATTATGAATTAAAGCTACTTAAGTTAAATTACTTACACTATTATCACTTGAAATCCATGAATGCTCTCTCTCTTCTAACATGAGACACTTCATTCACAGCCAAGAAAAACTTCATGCGCATTAAGTATTTGCTTACTCTGACTAACAGCTGGCACCCTACCAGCCTGCAGGTACAGCTGACATGTCACTGCCAGCCTCTATCTCAGTACCAAAATGGACTCGGAGGGAAAACTAGACATATTTAAAGTCTTAGGGTAGGTTAGCACCACAGATAAAAGATAACTTAAACTAAGAAATGTTCATCTCCCATCTCTGATCAAAAATAATTCTGCCACAGTAATATTAATATTTACTTCAGACTCCATCTCTTCACTTCATTCACCATTCTACAAAATCTTATTCAACTTAGTGAATGCCATGCCAGGATAAGATCACATGTCAGACTTTACCAAAACAACTTTTAAAGACAGCACCGGCTCCTTCAGGAAATCAATGTTCTTTAAAACTTACTAATGCTATGTTAAACAAAAGAAACCGGGACTATGTGACTGAAGGATACACGACTGAAGTTTGTCTTCAGTCTTCAAAAACCCAGACCTGAGGTGTTGTGCTCCTAGCACAAGCAAGGCCTACAAATTAATGTAGTAACTTTAACCAGAACAACAACAACAAAATCTTCTATCACCTCGGACTGTAATTAGTAGTTTAGGTTGTATGACTTCTTTTTTTCCTCCCCCCCCCCCCCTCTTGCATTACAGGTCTTCAATTTTCACCTTTATTTTTCTAGGAGTTACTTAAAATTATTTTCTTACAATTAATTCCCCAGACACAGACACAAAAGTGGCAATTCTCATCATTTCAGAAGAAAATAATACTTAGAAGTGTGGCTTCTCTGGACAACGATTCTGCACAGTATAAAATAACTTTCCAAATAACTTTGACTATTTAATTCCTAAATCAAAAGCAAGACACACAAACCCAGTATATCACATTTTCAGCCACTTTATAAGGCACAAAGCATGGGATCACTAGGCTTCTCCCTTTATACTTTTGTACTCATAACACTAACCATACCGAGCCAGACCAATTCCATCCTGCCCAACATCCAGTCTCTAATACATCTTATACCTAAAGAAGCAGATGCCTAGGAAAATATTAAAAAGAATAAGGCAAGTATTAGTTGTACTTACCTACAAAACACCTTTCAGTGACCAACAATTCACAGCTTTGAGTCAGAATGGTGCTTCAGCTCCACAAAAGTAATCATAAATCACATATAAAATAATTTTTAAAGTGTCCTGAAACAACATACGTCGCCTCACATAGAAATCTGAGCTGAGTCTGTATCTCCAAGATTTCTCAGTAAGTTCTAGAACATAATCTCTTTCAAATAAAATATCTAGATGCTGAAATCATACTTCCAAACATATTTTCTATCTTCTTTTAGTCAGAAGTTTAGTTGGGAAAAAAAAATTTATACAAACCTAATCATCATCTGTCTTCTAAAGAAAACACCATTCCTCAACATAAATGCTGTCTAGTCTCACTGAAATACTGTACCAAAAACACAGGAGATTGCATTAAACCTTTTGATCAGAAGCCAGGCCAGAAAGATCTAAATATATGAATTACATTACTTATACTTTGGTTGTGGTGAAAGTACACAGGTTCTTGCAAGAGCTCTTTTGGGATACCTAAATAAACCAGCCTCTCCATGTGTTGTAAAGTTCATTCATTTTGTTGAGGCCTCATTTCCCTCCCACTTACACAAACCTGAAGGCTTGGAGCATCAATAACATTCTGCTTTCTTGTCTGGTTTTGTGCATTATTTAGAAATTATAACCAAAGCAAAAATATTTGCACTGTGATTCTCTTTGCTGTTCCCTATCACATACAAAACACAGTAGCAGCTGATCATTTTCGGACAGAAGCAGCAAACTTTTCTTAGAAGAAAAAAAAAAAACTAATTTCCTAATTATCCTAAAAGAAATTTATCATCAGATTTATAAACTACTATTAGACAGAAGAAATGTAGTACATGCTGAAAAAAGCCACTGCCAAGCTCAGTGGTTGAATGTTTAGGTGTTAGTAAGACAAATATAAATATTGCTGCAGATTTTCCACTCAAATATGTGCCAGTCACTTGATTTCTCTGCCTTAGTTCTGCATCTTAACAATAGCATTTTACTGCCTTGCTAGTATTTTGCAAGAGTAAATACTCTTATCAATGTTCAGATACTGCAGTGAACAGCATGATGCATTTTGTAAGGCAAGAAACTTAAAGACTACTCATTGCTAACAACATTTTTCGAGGGAAGTCTTGGCAGGTTTTAGCTTCCTAAGTTTTAGATACTGAAGTTTATTTTTAAAAAATCCCAATCTTAGAACTGAGCTATTTTTCTGCTACAAAGTCTCAAAGGTGTTAAAACTACTTAGAATTTCAAAAAATAACAAAAATAGATCAAAACACCCCCAAACCCAATACTTAAAGTGTACAGGATTGGAAGCAGTTAAATATGAGTAAAAGCTGTCAGGATGTTCTACTAAACTAAGATTTTTAACCATTCTAGCTGGTATTTCCTCTTACTCCATTCATGGACATCATTGCCTTTCCCCAGTTGCATATCTCTAAAATGAGGTTCTCAGTAAGTGAAGTTAGAAAGAAAAGAATGTCTACAGAAAGTATTCAAGAATTGGTAAAGAAAGTCTCTTCACACATAGACTAAAATTACAACCAGTTTCTAGCATGATAAAAAAAATCTTCAAAAATCCATTACATAAATATAAACACCACAGAATTAACAAAAAATTCAACACCTCCTTTAGCCTTCTCCCCGCCTCTCCCACTGAAAGTCTTGTTTTCTTCCCAAGGCTAAATAAATAACTTTCCCCCTCTCTATACAAATGAAAATACTAGAATTCCAAAGCATTGTGAAAACATAAATGTAACTACTTCATCTCTTCAATATAGTTTAAATAGTCCTGAAAGACTGAAACTTATTGCCAATTTTTCTTTCTTTTTGCGGTCATAGGCGAAAAATTCTGATTACATACCATTCCACGTCACTGAAGTTAACAATAATTAATTTATTTTTGTCTGACAAATAAAATGAACAAATGCATTTGTTGGCCCATTCTACAAAAAACGCCGCTTTAATATTAACCACTCTGCACTTCACTAGCATGCTCAGAACTGCACAGAAGAATACATGCAACCAGGTTCCATTTAGACCAAACTGAAAATAACCTCTAACAAGCAATGTCACCATAGAAATAAATTAGAACTCCCTGTCGAACCATTAACGTCAGTAAAGCTATTAACCAATTTCTTCACTTTAACTGTGCCCCCATTTACATTTATTCCCAAAAAGTCCTTAAGGAAGCAGTTGTAGAAGGTGTCCTATGAAAGCACTGCCAGTTGATCAAAGGCAAAGAAAGCAGCAGCGACTAAGATGACATGAGGCCACCTCACCTCATTCCTTCAGATGACTACTGAGGATCTCACTGTGCATGAGGCAGCCTAGCCAAGATAGACGTCCCTCAACTCAGTAAGCTGAGTAGGGTGAGGACAACAGGATTCAAGACCTGGTAAGACAGTGCTGAAAACAGTAAGACAAGCCAGGCAAAAATAATTTATATGTTCAGATGTCTTATGCAAACCCTAACAAATCCATGGAACTCAAACTACTTTTCACCCAGAAATATTACAACAGAGCCATAAGGTGAGTACATCAGAGATATATGGGAACAATGATGATTACTCTGTAAACAAGGTGTATCATTGGAATGTTAGACTAGTAAATGGTGCCAAGATCTATCTGCAGAGCCCCATAAACCAAGGCACAGTAGAAGCAGCATTTCAGAAGGAAGATCAGTAGGAGACTTAACTTTTCACATCAAATATACAGTGTTATTTTTATCATATAGAGGAACAGATTTTACATGTTGCAGAACTACTTTGATTCTTCTGAATTTTGATATTAAAAATGCACACTGTCACAGCTGAAATGAGAGAAAGCACTTAACATGACAGCTCTTCCCTGGGAGGAAAGAAAAATAATTAACAGGGGAAGTATAGTCTACAAAAACTCCTTTGCCTATGGAACATACTCTGCTGGCTTCAACTTGTCCAGCTGAACTCAGAATTTCATGATTCATTTTCAGAAAGGGATACTGAAAAAGATATTTTTGTTGACTATTATGCAGAAGGAGTATTCCACTCATTTTTACCCTGAGAGCATTGTCATTTTTCACCAAGAACATACACCACAGGTATCTTTAGTGAGAAGTTCTAGTTTTCATAAACGTTTATAAATAACTGAAAAGGGGAGTGGCCACAGCTCCTTTCCCAAGTATTTTCTACTCAGCCTCCCTGTTACCTCACAGTTAACATCCTTCTCCCTAAAACAGTGCTGCGATAAGCATTAGGCAAACTCGGGTAAAAGGGTGCCAGTCTCATGACAAGTGGAACCAATCCTTGGAATTCATCTTCCCTTGCAGCCAGAAAATTAACAGTCTGCAGTCTCCGTAATTATCTGAGGCCAAGAATCTCCTCTGCAACAACCTTCCCTCCTTTTGTCAAACCTTGCCTGAACAGAGAAAAGCCCATCTCAGAGACATATGTAATTGGATGGTTTTGAAGATGTTGACTAACCAAGGGGATAAATGTAAAGAATAAAGAGTTTAAATAGCAGAAGTATTTTATTACAAGAAATTGCACCATGGGAATCACAGTCAAAGCATTTCTTACATTCTAATAAAATCAAACTATGCACTGATCATACGTACAGTCATATGTAATCCATGCACGTTATTAATTATCTAAAGAGTTTAAGCATAAAATGATCAATAACTGATAAGAGTTAATAGAATGTGGGAAAAACCACTGCAAGTCACATCCAGCTGATAGTTCTACTACATATCTACTAAACTATCTTCTTCATTTCCTATTACCGTAAATAGTAAGCCTGAGTCTTTCCTTTCTTCCCACTCCTGTGGTGTCTCAAACCACTACATCAACTACATTGAGAACTAGAATGACATTCAAAGCAAATGCAAAAAGTGCCTTCCCTTACTGTGCATAAGGGAGAAAAATCACACAAAAACACCCATGTTTTTTAAACACCTCCTCTTAATATCATGTGTGATTTTACAATGACTCATACCAGAACCTGCATTTATTGCAGCTTATAAAACTTCAGAAATAATAAGCCTACAATTGGGAGTTAAAAGTTCTTCCAGTTCTCTTTTTACAACATAGATTAATTTTACAATGCTTGACATCAAGTTAGAATAAAGTATACACTACATTAAGTCCAGAGTTCCAGATTTTATTCTTGAGATAACATCTAAATGATGCTTCAGAACTGCTTTAGCTGTTAAATTCTTTATCAAACCTAGCCTAACCACTGCTACATTATTAATTAGCCTGTCACGACAAATTAGCAGACAGTCATTTGTTTCTTAAAGCACATTTCACCATCATTTTGCCTGTGTCAAACTTACAGGTAAACTTGCATTTCTAGAGAAGAACTCTCTGGGACTAATTTTATGATTAAGTTTGTGAAATACGGCAGACACAGACTTTCCAGAAAACTAAGAACACCATTAAATCTAACCCCTTAAATGGGGGATTAGAGTCTTTTAATTATAACCTCAGCAGTCTGGTGTCTTTGGAAGATTTTCTTTCCGCTGTTACATTCCAATATTATGTTCCTTACTCGGACACACTATCAGAGGTTCCCAGACTTGCTTGTGAAAACCCATAGCAAGTTGTGTTACCGCTGAGTAGCATCCCTTCCTGTTGAAATATTCCTAAATACGGTAAAAAGAGGGTTCCAAAACCAGGACATATTTGGGCTTCATTCAGAGATTTGGACTTTCTGAGGATGACAACAGCCCACATCCTCAAATCTCTGGGCATCTTAAAGCATTCTTTAGTATTATTAGTTTAACAGTTTTAAACAACATTCTTTTGCCAACCACACCTAAAGAAGAGGTGCTCCCCTCAAAATCTCTGTACAAAGTTGACATTAAATGGTAAGCTATTAGGGATGACCAGGTCCCACAGAGGAAGCATGCTAACAGGACTAGTCAGATGTTGACGATGGGCAAAACAGAGAAATTCCTCCTTCTGAAGTTACAAGATATTTATGCTCCTCAAAGCAATGGAAAACAATTTAGTTCCAGATGTCTTCTCTGCAATCCATCATCCTAAATGGTTCCAAAGTCATTTCCAACTATTACACAATACTGATTAGCTGTCCACTAGGTGACAACACACAGCTATCACAGCAATACTAACAACTACACCAGTGTCCAAATTCATATAAATTTAGAATAGTTTTTGACTGCCTTCCTACTTCAGGAATCTGATTTTCAAAAGAGAACATTCTTGCTGGGCAAGAACAAAAGCAGAGTACTTAACTTTCAACTTAACAAAAGAATTGAAAAATAACACCATTGCTTGACAATTTTTGGAAGTTTCCCGAGAACATGAGTGCTTACTTTACAGCTGACGTTATCTTATGAAGCCTGCCAAGAGGTTCATCAGATAATAGCACGTTCCCAAGGGGCCTCAGGGAAGAAGGGCCCAAGGACACTTTCCAGGAGACTTCATCATTCCCGTCTCCCTGGCACAAATCCAACTACGAGATGGATAAAGGCAGCAGGTTCCTGAAAGCAGGCTGCCACCAACTGAACAGCCTGCTGCTCCTTCGGTCTCCCTCTGGACACTATGAAAGGGGCCAATGAAAAGAGGCTGTGTTTACTGGTGGAAATCAACCTGTTGCCCACTATCTGTTTATCCAAGAACAATTTTGAATTGAGTGGTGCTTACACAGTACAGAGAATAACGGTTTTGAAAAATATCAACTAGTGATCATACTAGACAAGCACAATAGGTAAGGTGCTGGCATCCTCTGCACCTGGAAAACAGCAAATAACCCACCGAAGCGACAGCTGGATGCTACTACCCTGCATTATGAAACCTACAGTGCTGACAAGCACATCTATCAGACTTAGCTCTAGAGAAACCCACACCAGCAGTTAGATCTTCACTGCTAGACAGCAGCCTTAGGAAATGAAAAAGTGAATATTTGCCAGAAATTCAGCTATCACTTTTTAATCTTACTAGTTCAAATCACTCTCACAAATAATTTTACCCATGTTTCAATCCTCTAATGGTCCATAGAAAATTGGCAAGTACTGCAATCTCTTCCTCCTTTTCAACTGCCAAATTACACTAGAAGACAGCAAAACAAATAGGAAAAATTATTTACTACTTTTCAAAATAAGTCACCATCAACTTTGCTACCCAGAAAATTATAAATTGAAGGGCAGTCTCCTGCAGAAAAATGTTCTTAACTGTTCAAAATGGGAAGAAAAGCAAGCTATGCCTTATTAACATGCAACAGACTGAGAATTCCTGACAACACAGATACAGGATTTGTGTCACAAACCTTCATTTATGCACATAACTCTTCCCTCAGAAGAGATCCATACTTTTCAAAGGGTTCAGAGTTGGTTTTTTGAAGAGGTAGAAGAACTGGAGCCCTGACTACTAAAACTGAGTAAACATTAAGAAAGAAACAACGTATTTGTAGTTGAAAGCTACCTCAAGTACAAGGCTACTAAAGCCATTTATTCCAAGAAACTTATACAGTGTTATACTTGCTGTAAGAAAATAATTGGAAGGGGGTGGCTGTGTGGTGTGTGTACTTATCCAAACATGAGAAAGTCCCTTTAGATCATGCTGTTCCCCAGACAAAGCTTTTATCACTCAAACAGATGTCAGCAGCAGGTAGGAGACAAACCGTATCACACAATCTCAAATCAGGTGTGCAAAATGAATTTTTAACATCCAGTATGTTATTTTACCTTCAGTTTGGACAGATCAGCATTAAGCAAATTTTTGTCAAGTAAAAGCCAGACACTTCCTCTCCAGCTAGTTTGGCCTTGGAACAAGCAAGGTGAAGAAAGCTGACCACAGCACATCAAGTTTCACTTGAAAAACAAAGCTCCCACAGGAATATAAAACGCTTTGACAAGCTTCTCGTGCCTGTCTGTGAAGCAACTGTAGATGGTGCTTTTTACTTTTCATCTTTTCATCCAACAGAAGCATTTCTCACTACTTGTTTTGCTGCAACGTTACTTCTAAGCAGGCCAGCTTGTCTCCCACAAGCATCCCCGGGCTCGTCTCCCTCGCCCGCAGCACCGGGAAGCCAGGCGGGGAGCGCAGCAGCCCCCGCCACCCCCGTGCTGTCACCGACCAGGCCGCAGCCACGGCCGCCCGCTTTCCGGAGGCGCCCCCCGCCCGGCCGCTCCCCGCCGCACCGTGACCGCCGGCCCGGCCGGGCCGCCGCTGCTGCCCACAGCTCCCCGCCACACGCCAGGCCGAGTGGGCTGCAGCGGGGCCAGCAGCAGAGGGCTGGAAGGGGAGCGGGCCGGCAGCCCGCAGGGGGCTGGAGGCGGGAGCGGGGTCGGAGGGAGGGCCGGCCGCGGGGTTCCCTCTGGGGGGAGGCCGGGGCGGAGGGCCGGCCCGGGCCGGGGCGCCGCGGTAGCCACTCACCCACATCCTGGTCGAAGGGGTTGGTGGCGAAGAGCGGCATCGCGGGGCGGGGGGCGCGGCGCGGCCACCGCTCCCGGCAGCGCGGCGGCGGAGCGAGAAACCCTCGGCAGCAGCCGCTCCTCCTCCCTCCCGGGGAACCTCCGCCGCCACCTCCTTCCAGGGCCGGGGAGCCAGCCCCCCGCGCGCAGCATGCTGGGAAACCGGGGCCGGCCCCGCCACCGCTTGCAGGCCCCTGGCCCCGCCCCGCCCCGCCCCGGCCCGGCCCGGACCCCGTCAGCGGCCCCGACCCCGTCACCGGCACCCCGCCTCGCCCCGCTCCGGCCGCGGCCCCAGCCTTGCGGCGGCAGCGGTGCAGCGCCCGAGGAGCGGGCCCCGGCGGGCAGGAAGGCCCCGTAGACACTTTCTGCAGGCACCTGTGGCCCGAGCTGTGTCCGGCCCTCGCCATGTGGGCGTGCGGCCCCGGCCCCGGCCCCGCCTCGCCTCGCCTGCCGGCCGGCTCCCGAAGACGCCGCCCCCGCTGCCCTCCGGGCGGCCTCAGCCTGCCCAGCACGCCCCAGGCCGGGCAGTGTAGGGCCTGTAGGGCGGCTCAGAGCCAGAGTTTATTTGACTTAGCTCTGCTGGGCCCTTTCGTGCCTCCCTAGTTAGGAGGGGAGTGGTTTTGTGCCCAGACAAGTTCACTCCCTATAGAAAATTTTCAGTTTCCCTAGACATCAGGCTCTTTTAATTGTAAATGCTCTCATGCTCATGCTTATGCAGTAGGTGGCCTGACAGCGAAGGTCCCGAGGAGGGCATCTTCCATAGCATGGCACGGGAGCCTGACCACTTCACAGTTAGATCCTGTTGAGATCAGTAGCGATCAGTTGTTCACAGGCCTCAAATATCCCGTGGCCTTTGGGTGCACAGTCATATCTTGCAGCTTCACTTTGTACAAGTATCTTGGTGGCTTCAACAGGATGCATCCCACTATAACAATTTGACTCATGGGATATGACAGGTTCTGCCTATTCCTGCTGTCACATAAAACTCAGGTCATTATCCTTAAAGACTTCTAGTAATCTTTAATTTCTCTGAACTAGTTGGATCGCAAATAAAGCAAAAACGGGCACACGCACACACAAAAAGGAAGAGTCACCAACATCTAAAAGATCAGTATAGGCACCAGAGTGCAAACAAGAAATGAAAAAGCTACTACAGTTTGCAGTACTGAAATGCTAGATGCAATCAATAGCACTAACCATGCTCAATAATGAATGTGATTGCATGCATTAAGCAGACTTCTGACACATCAAATGAAAACTGCACACCAAGCCTTCTCCCACAGGGATTTACAGTCACTAGGCACTTCCTTATTTTACTAAAATATTTTCCAGGATCTCGAGTTCTGCTTTTTTCCCTATCCACAACAACTATATTCAGCAGCTAATGCAGGTCAGCATTGATCTATACCTTTGGACTGAATACTTTTAAGGAATTGCGTGTTCTCTTTGGATTCTGCCTCAATTCAACAACATCTGCTAGATATTCTCAGAGGATGCTTTACCTCCTCACCATTCATCATCTCCCATTATGTTCACGAAAGACATATGGTAGATGTTCTCAGAGGCTGTTTTATCCCCTCCTTTTTCATCTGTTCCCCCTGATGGGTTTCTAAATGAATTTTAAGAATCCTTTCAAAACAGGCAGAGCTGTTATGCAGCAGTCCTGCAGTAAGAGAAAACACAAGAAATGTGGGGAACAGGGGTTTTAGACTGTCTTCAGCCTGAAAGGATTCCAACCCAACTTCACTTCCCAGGGAACACCCTACTCAACATTTTGAAAAAGGCAGCCTATACTCATGGAGCATCTTAAGGCTCTGCAGTCATGGCTTATGTTTTCTTTCTGTAACAATTTTTTGTGTTCAACACAGTATGAAGTACAAGAGTCCTTTCAATACTCTGTATTATATTTTATCTCCCTCTTTTTCCTGTCCCACAGCTCTAGCATTCTTCCATGGCACAGCAGTAGCTGGTGGTTAGAGCTCTCTTCCATGAAGTGTGGGGTTTGCCCTCTCAGACACAGATGGCTATGGAAACCAGCTTTTCCACCTTATGTGTGAGTAGTATAATGAGTATGCTGTTAAAAAAAAGGTGTGTTAAGCTTCCTTTGTTGGATGTAGTTCAAAATGTTCTATTATTTCCTACTGCATTTGAAATGGGATTCATGCTGCCCAAGTTAGCTATCTAAAAGTAAGGAATCTAGTTTAAAGGTAGTCTCAAACTGCATCTAATTTCAGGGTAACTACATTTGATAGAGAATGTAGCAACACTGCACCCTCTGTGCCCACAACTATGTGCTGGCACCACATTTCTCGTTTTAGATGTGGAATCTGATCCCATTCATTTGTGGCTGCACAATCAGCTGATCCAGCCAAAAACTACACATCATGGCAGAAAGTTCCCTGTTCGATCATGTCACCCATCTGACTCACCTTGCAATTAGCTCTTGGGCAAGTAAAGAGGTGAAAAGGCACAGCTGGGGACTGTACTTCACTGACTGGGTCAAGAAAAACAGGCATGTCCAGGGGATTATTCATCTGTTCTATTTCAGACCTCATTCTGAAGATGACCTCTGGAACAGTCTGACTTGATTTCGCAGAGGAGCTCATTACCCAACAGTTCTCTGACTTAGGATTTGTCTCCAGACAGCCTTATAGCAAGTTTTAAGTGGGGTGTTTTTAATTAATTTGTTCTAGATTTGCCCAAAGTAAACAGTCTCAGGTGATTGGTACAGACACTTCTTTCTTTGCACGCTACGTTTTTGATATAGCATTGTTGTTCAGATACCACTAAGAGATAAAGGCATGTGTTAACTGCCAGGGCAACTTGCTTCCTGGATTTTAAAGAGGTGACATGCTTCTGAATTTGCTTAATTTACTGTTTAGTTTTGCTGTTGTTTATATAATTTATTACTTATTTTATAAATTATGACAAGAATTTATCCATATCAAGGTTAGTTCTGGATTCTGATGATATAGGGTGATTCATTTCCCTATATTCCTCTGGTAGGAAAGGGAACTTAAGGACAGCAACCTATTAAATGACAACATGCTAGAGAAGTTCTAATGTATTTACAGTCACTCAACTGACACACATCTGCATTAGACAAGTGTGTTTCTTAGAGGAAGACAAAAATATTTGGCCCTGGAGGGGAAGTCCACTGCAGTTCAAGTTTACTGGAGGAGTATTATACTTCACATCCCCATTTATTTTCAAACATATTAGTTTTCTAGCTGCTGCACTGTAAAGATAAGGTGTGTAACTCCAGAAAAGGTCAGGTCAGTAGTCTTTTAGCAAGAAGACAGATATAAAGACCAACAGTTGTCTCAGTGATCAGCCATGCTTACCTTTGTTTTAACTGCATTTTCATAATAGCCCACTGTCTACATTGCTTTCAGAATTGGAAGCTGGGCAGAAAAGAAAACCAGAGGAAAAGAGGAAGGTTCAGAACAGAGAAAGTGCCAGCAGTCCATTTATTCACAGCTTTTGTCTTTGACAGGGCAAGTACAAGATGTTTTGGATGGCATACAAGATGTTGTAATGTATAACAATACAATGATATGACTAAGACAAAATTTATCCCAGGCACAGGCCACATGTAAATGCTCTAAGTACTGGATTACGGTGATTTACTTGCCACCTCTTACCTTATTGTACATGTTCAAATATTTTGCAAGTGTCCAAGCTTACTTATGGCATCTATTTCCTTGAATATATTAAACGTATCAATACAATAATTCTGGTGTCCTCTGTTATACGAAGAGTCAGGCTAAAATTATTTAATTGTCTTTTCCGGCCTTAGTATTTATGAAGTATGCAAGTAGGATTATATGAAGCATATAGCTGAAGTTCCCCCAAATCCATGTAACATTAGAACAAGACAAGTATTCAAATAATAAACTTTATAAAAAAATATATTTCTCCCTGACATTAAAAATTGTAATGTGCAACTTTCTAGTTAATATTTTCACATATAGATGCCAGAAACAAGGGTTTCTGTCTTCCTCAGTCTTTCTGCATTTAAAGCAGTACTTGCAAACCAACTTGCATGAAGTGATATTTTGTATTTTTACACTGCAGTTTTGCTAAATGATTTTGGATAAGAAATTCACCAACGTAAAACACAAAAATAGTGTTTACACTATTTGCTTTCGTAAGCGTATAGTGATGTATCGTGATACACCTGTAAGAACCAGATAATCTGCTGGCTGCTGGGACCTCTGGGTGTCTGGGCTTCCCTGGGGATGCTGGCAGGAGCATCACTCTCTGCCAGCTTTCTGACACTGCCATGGGGAACCACTTGTCCTAGTGCTTTTTTTGGCATGAACACCTGTTCTCAGTGTGGCCAAACTGACTACACCCAATATGGTCACTTTTTCTTGCTGATAACTCAGACCAGTTTTCAACCAATGATGAGGTTAAAATTAATCTTTCCGTTCTCCACCACTCTTCTAAGAAGGAAAATAGAAATACTTCCACTGACCATAATGGGAGTTAGACTGGAACAGTACTCCCTTGATAAAGAGCCCTTTTTAACTTCAGTCCTTGAAATACAACTAAATAACATGCAAAGATTGTGTATGCTCTGAAACTAAAAATGGAAGCAGTCTCCTCCATAGAGAACATAGTGCTCACACAGGCAAGCTACCATTGAAATGTAGTGAAAATCAGAAGGTATTTTTAATATCATTGAAGTGTGTTTTGTGAAACTCTTGCGAAAAATCTGCCTCATATATGTTGGCAAGGTAGTAAAGCTTCTTTATTTAACAAAAAATATTGCATTTATTCCATAATATAGGAAAGGGAATTTAAGAATATCGTACTTGCTAGAAGTTAATTTTCAACATGTACTTTATTTTACTTAGGTAAACAGTACTATTGAAATTAATGATACTAATTTTAACTTTTGAGCATTTTATATCTGTATAATTAGAACATTAGAATGAAGTTAGCTTCTTGATATGGCCAGACCATGTAGTGTGCAAAGGTGCTGACTGCACAGATTGCAGTCTGTGGAACTGGTCTATCCACAAATCTACCCAAGCCTAGCAATCCAACAAAATATCGGGATAGTTAAACAGTGCTACTGTTCAGAATACCCTAGAAAGAAAATAATTATTGTACCGAGTCCAAGTAGTCTATTATAGTTAAAGGTACACTGAGTTTGCATAAAGTGGACTCAGATGAGCAGCATTGTCATCTCCCTTTAACAGGTGCATGTCCTCCAACATTGCAGTTTGGGTTATAGTTTTGCCTCTCAAGAGGACTAAACAGAACAAGGGGATCTCCAACTGATACTTTTCAGAACATAAAATAAATATACCAGTGCTTTTTGGGTGTGTAGAATCACATAAAGATTTCTAAATGTTCACACCAGAGCTTTTATGTTTTTATAACAGAAGTATAAAACTCCACATGTATAAACCTCAGCCTGTGTTCTTGGCACCTGTTTTCCTTCACTGACTGCTGAATTCTACTGTCAGAGGCTTAATATGAATGATTGGTCTTGCAGTAGCAGTGCAAAACTTCAACTGCTTCAGATGTGCCAAGTATAAAGACATCTTCTACTCCTTTCCATGAGAGTTATGCAATTATTTCCACATTGCATCTTTTGAAAGCATCTTCTGAAAGCATCTTCTGTCCTATTCCTAGAGTAGTACATAAAATAATAAACACCTGGATGAATACATTAAAAGTGTGTAAACACTGTGATGTTCAACTTAGACATAGCTAAATTCTGTTTAGTTGCATTTATCTTTGAATACCTCACTGATTACTACATATCATAAGCCTAAAATAGTGTGCAAGAACTATATATAAATCTGTTGTCTAAACACTTTGTTCTTGTAAAGTGCGTTGGGAACATTAAGTGAAGGCAGGGCAGAAGGACCAGCAGAATTTGTTGTTTTTTTTTTAACAAATTCTCTTTCCTCAGGATTTTGAGTTATCGTGTGGCATTTAACTATTCTGAAGTATAAAGGTAATCTCATAATTCTGCAGGGCTCAAGTAATTCTTGCAGCTTTTCACAGCAGATGACCTTCCCCCGTGATTTTGGAGCCAATAAGTCATTATATTCTCTTCAGAGCACTAAAACTTTTCATTTCATAGAAATGTTCCCACAATGGATAGGTAAATTTTGTTACAAAAAAAAAATCATTATAGCACACTGCATGAGAAAATAAGTCGCACAGAAGCTTCACCTTGTATTTCTGGAAATAGATTGGAAATAAAACATACTCAACTTGGTAAGGTATTGAATATCTACTTGTGCAATAGGAACCTCAAAGATAAATATATGTTGATAGTATCAGTCATGAAAAAGGCCAGGGAAACCACTCATTTTTGTTTGAAACCAGAGTGAATAAAGGAGAACCACCTGTGAAGGTTGAGAATGAATATAAAACGTAATGATGCACTCACCTAAAATACAAAAGACCTTGATCTGACTATTTTAAAATTTGTGAGGAAGATTGATTTCAGACTGTAATTGAGTAACAGCAAAGTTGAGATAAACTGATAAGCCAGTCATAACTGATTTTAAAAGCTGATTTAGATAATGCAATTAAGCCTATTTTGTATGTAGACAAAGTCTGTCTTATGAATAATTTTGAGATTTTTGGTCAAAAGGTGCTAACCACAGTTGAAATATTAGATGAAATAATTTCGCCACTGTAAAAGTAGTCTTTCTAATTAAGCACACATACTGTACTTAAGTTGCTTTGAAAATAGCTGACATTTGATCAAATTTAAATAAAGGATCTTATAGGGATTCAGAAAACACAAACTAGTAAACCACAAATGCATACATGGTAAATTGACAGAAATAATGATGAAAAGAATAGCAACAGAAAACTTATGAAAAGGAAATTATGTTTCAACTAAGTTGTTGCAATTCCTGGGACATGTAATTACAGTTTCTTGCACTTTCCTCTGAAGCCCAAGGTTGGCAAAAACTGATTTAGGTCATTCAGTCCTGTGTGTAAAGTCTTTTTTTAACTATAGCATTCCCAGATTTGGTTGTATTTATGACTAGTTGAACACAAAAAGCATCTGCGTATATCTAGTATCAGTGCCTACTCTAATCTTGCTAGCATATACACAGTGCTGTTTTGCCACTCATTTTGCGTGCACTTGTCATACATTTGCTGTTGCTAGTGGGTCTGTATTTTGAGGTGGAAAGCTGAACATCTGCTTGTGTGCTTTGGTGAGGAAAGGGAGGGAGACCAAGTTTTTCTATTGCACATCTACTTTTCTTTTACCTGAAGGCCCCCTAACTGAGACCATCTATGTGTTTTCAATATTGAGATGACCTGTCCCATCCTAAAGGAGCTAGACTTGGACTCTTGAAATCTTTTAGGACTGAAAAAGTAGCATTTCAAACATATATCCTGATCCGCTTTTGCAATTCTTCTGTTTGCATATGCGTGTGTTCAAGGTGGTTGGGCTGAGTGGCCATAGTCATCATGCTTACTTGTGGAAATGAGGACCGGAGGCTATACCTACGCTGCCCGAAGTAGTGAACAGCATCCCCATGAGCCAAGGGTCAGGATGGTGGAGCAACCTCCACTTTTGAAGGGCCGTTATCAAACCAGAATGTTACCGGAAATCATATAGCTCAGGCTGAGGCTGTCCCTCCTTCCAGAGCTGGTCCCAGCAACGCTCCCTGTGCTGGCTTTGCTCCTGTGCGTGTGTGCACGCAGGGACCAGAGTTACACACAACCTGCATATTCAATTGTCATCCTTCAGTCCGCCAGCTGGGTTCTCTTCAGGCCCGAGGAAGAAACTGGCCGCCTTCTCAGGTGTGGGCCCTAGTCTTCCCTGTGTATTGAGGGTGGTATTTATTGAGACCTATCAGACTGGAACTGTTCTCTCCTGCAGGTCACCCTGGCGGTGGCCGTTGGGCCTCTGAGGTGGGTCCTGGCCATATTTCCGCCAGCCGGTCTCTGTCTGGACTCGCAGATGCTCAACCTCAGCCACACGTTACTGTGTTTTCCAGAACTGCGGCATTTTCTGTCACTTCTGTTGGAGGTGCCCGCCGGCCCCAGCAAGGCTGGAGACGCGGTACCACCCACAGGAACCTTCCTCCCGCGGGAGGGGACAGCGGCGCGACGCCCGGGGGCCCTGCCCGCCCGGGGAACCCCGCGAGGGGTGGCTCGTGGACGGCGAGGCGGTCTCCGACGACGAGGTGGGGGACGCCCACGAGGAGTTC
>JAVSBS010009699.1:391-34549 GCA_033124195.1 Coracias cyanogaster
AGAGGATAAAACAAACACCCCCCCCCCCCCCCCTCCGCCGACCCTCCCTGCTCCCCCTCCCCGCATTTTTTTTTTTTTTTTTCTTTCTCTCCCCCTTTGGTGGTGGTGGTTCGGACATTTCATGGATTGAATGAACTGGAATTGCTTTCCGTGCGAGGAGGATGTTTGCTGTTACTTTGTGATGAGCTCGGGAATGAATTGCTCGGTTTAAAAATGCTGCTTTGGATTCTGTTGCTGGAGACATCTCTTTGTTTTGCTGCTGGAAACGTTACAGGGGACGTTTGCAAAGAGAAGATCTGTGCCTGCAACGAGATAGAAGGGGATTTGCACGTAGACTGTGAGAAAAAGGGATTTACCAGCCTGCAACATTTCACCGCCCCAACTTCCCAGTTTTACCATTTATTCCTGCATGGCAATTCCCTGACTCGACTTTTCCCTAATGAGTTTGCTAACTTTTACAATGCAGTCAGTTTGCACATGGAAAACAACGGTTTGCATGAGATTGTTCCTGGGGCTTTTCTTGGGCTGCAGCTGGTGAAACGCTTGCACATAAACAACAACAAGATCAAATCGTTCAGGAAGCAGACTTTCCTGGGGCTGGATGATCTGGAATACCTCCAGGCAGATTTTAATCTATTGCGGGATATTGACCCGGGAGCATTTAGGGACTTAAACAAGCTAGAGGTGCTGATTTTAAATGACAATCTCATCAGCACCTTGCCCCCCAACGTGTTTCAGTATGTGCCGATCACCCACCTTGACCTCCGGGGAAACCGTCTTAAAACCTTGCCTTATGAGGAGGTCCTGGAGCAGATCCCAGGCATTGCTGAAATCCTGCTAGAGGATAACCCCTGGGACTGCACTTGCGATCTGCTGTCGTTGAAGGAGTGGCTGGAAAACATACCCAAAAATGCTTTGATCGGCAGAGTGATTTGTGAGGCTCCCACTAGGTTGCAGGGCAAAGATTTAAATGAGACCACAGAGCAAGAGCTGTGCAAAAAAACCAGAGTGGATTCTAGCCTAGCTGCTCCCCCTGCCGAAGAAGAAACCTGTGATCCTGGTCCCATTCCAACTCCCTTTAAAATACATGGCAAAGAAGACCCTGCCACACCAGGATCTGGTCCAAACGGAGGTACAAAGATTCCTGTCAACTGGCAAATCAAGACCAGACCCACTGCTGCCGTGTCGACAGTTAGCGCAAAGAGCAAGCTACCGGCTAGCGTGTCCTGCCCGCAGATCTGCAGCTGCGATCAGATCCCTGGCTCGGGTTTAAAGGTTAATTGCAATGACAGGAATGTGAGCAGCTTGGTGGATTTAAAGCCCAAGCCTTCCAATGTGCAGGAGCTGTTTCTGAGAGACAACAAAATACACACCATCAGGAAATCTCACTTTCTGGATTATCGGAAACTTAATTTACTTGATCTGGGCAACAACAACATTGCCACTGTCGAGAACAACACCTTCAAGAACCTATTTGATCTCCGATGGCTCTACATGGATAGCAACTACTTAGACACCCTGTCCCGGGAGAAATTTGCTGGGCTGCAAAACCTGGAATATCTGAATGTGGAGTTTAATGGGATCCAGCTGATCATGCCCGGCACCTTCAATGCAATGCCTAAACTGAGAGTCCTCATCCTCAACAACAACCTGCTGAGGTCTCTCCCAGTAGATGTGTTTGCTGGGGTCTCACTTTCAAAGCTGAGCATACATAACAATTATTTCATGTACCTCCCAGTGGCAGGGGTGCTGGACCAGCTCACCTCCATCACACAGATCGACCTGCATGGCAACCCGTGGGACTGTACTTGCCCTATCGTGCCTTTCAAACAATGGGCGGAGATGCTGCGCCCCAAGGTGATTATGAGTGACCTGAGGTGTGAGTCCCCAGAAGATTTCTTCAAGGAGGATTTTGAGTCTCTCTCCAATGACGTGATTTGCCCTCAGTTGAAAATCTCACCTACATTAACTTCTACTAACAAAAACAGCACCGGGTTGACAGAGACAGGTACTCACTCCAACTCCTATTTGGAGACCAGCCGGGTCTCTATTTCGGTGCTGGTGCCAGGGCTCCTGCTGGTTTTTGTGACCTCTGCCTTCACAGTGGTTGGCATGCTGGTGTTCATCCTGAGGAACAGAAAGCGGTCCAAGAGGAGGGATGCTAACTCCTCTGCATCTGAAATCAACTCCTTGCAGACGGTCTGCGACTCGTCCTACTGGCACAATGGGCCTTACAGCACCGACGGGGCCCACAGGGTTTATGACTGCGGCTCCCACTCCCTGTCAGACTGAGCAGCAGGTGGGGTGGGGGCGACCACCACCTGAGACCTCCCTTCGCGCTCTGGCCCATGGGGCTGCAAGTGCTGGCCAGGGATGACTGTGCACCTCAGCTACATACTGGGAGTAACAAAACACGCATGGGCACGCCTGCACGCCCCTCCTCACAACCCCCACAACAAGCACTGAGGCCCGGTGTGTGGTGAGGGGAGCCTGGCGCCAGGGCGAGCCCCCACAGCTCTGTGCAGCCCGGCCGGCTGGGTGTATCCCCCGCATCCAACGGACAAGCAAGGACCTGCTTCTTTCGGCTTCGGCAGGGTGAAACACGGCTCCCTGTTTTGATGGGCTTTTGTTCTGTTGTGTTGGGGTTTGGTTTGCTTTTTTGCCCTCTTCCCTTGTGGACCGACCCAACTCTGAGAGGCCAGGAAGAGGAGGGGGGCAGAGGAAAGGCTGGTGCCGCCTCCTGACAGCAAAGCAGGAGTGGAAAGTTGCACGAAGGCATGAATGTAATGTAAATAAATGACTCTGAAACAAATAGACAAATGGACAAAAAAAAAAAAAGAAAAAAAAAAAAAGAAAAAAAAAGTGCTGCATGACTCGCATGGATACAACGCACCCCAGGGACGCTCCAGCCCCCGACTGGAAGCTGCGTCTAGTTCACACCATCATCCCTCTTACCTGATAAGTCCCTTCGTATCAAACCTTCTATATACGAAATACAGTATAATAATAAAAAGTGCCATTTCGCCATTTTTGTGTGATCAATAGGCAGTAGAGATCGTACTTTTACTGTGGAAAAAATTGTAAAGGTTTTATTTAAGACATAGTTGCATGAATATTCTCATTGGATTTTTTTTTTTTTTTTGAGGTGGGAATTACTCTGGTGGGAGAGATTTGCTTTGTTGATGATGGGTTGTGTTTCGTTTTTCCGGGGGGTGGGGGGAGAGGGGAGGCTTTGGTTTTGTTTCTTCTCTCTTCTTTTTCAATATACATATTCAGTATTGCCTTTCCATCTGAATGTAAAAATTAGTACCCTTTATTTCTATTATGGTAACAGTGTAAACATACACGCAAAAAAAAAAATCCAAAGCAGTTAAGCATGACCAATTAATGTCACTCTAGTGCTTAGGCTGCAAAGTTTAATGGTAGAAAATTCTGTGCTGTTGTAAATCTTACTATAACTTGAGGAAACCAGAACTGAGGAAGCAAGTGAAACTTACTAATTCTATTCGAGGATTTTATAATGGCATATTTTTTCAGTATTAAAGTGAAAATGTTTTCAACTCCGGGTCCTTACCATTTTTCCAGCATCAGTTCTTGCAAGTGAGTTATTTGGGTTTAGGGGACAGAGACTCCTTTCAGTGCTCTCAGTGTGTGTTTCTCACCCCCCCTCCCGTTCTTCCTCCCTTTCTCCTTCCCTTCCTCTCTCTCATTCATTCACACGCAGAGGCACAAACACCCTTCCCTCACCCCTTCCCCAATGTAAATAACACACAGAAGTTTCCTGCCTCCTCCCTTCTCCTCGCCTCCTTTTTTTTTCTTTCTTTTCTTTTTTTTTTTTTTTTTTTTTTAATAATGCGGCAGTGAATCCCTTTATTAATACTGTGAATCTCCCGCTGCTGCCACTGCTGCCGCCGCCTCTGCTGCACACACTGCAGATATATGAGGGATGTTAGCGGGAATTTGATTTAATTGACTCTGCCTAGCTCGGTCTCATTAAGCTGGAGCCGGATTTCACCGGTCAGCACTTCAGGCCCGTAGGCAGCTTGCCGGACTGCCGGCGAGGCGGGGCTGCTGCGGGCGGCTGGGCTCCAGCAGCTGCTGCTGCGAGTGGGAAAACTAATTAGTGAAGGGACTTTCCCATCCCTGCTCTGGGTAGCTGCACTCTTTGATATTAAATGCTGGGGAAAAAAAAAAAAAAAAAAAAAAGCGCAGTGCTGCAGTTGGACTTCAGGCAGCTTGCATTTGATCCTGTTCCTGTAAGGGAAAGTGCCCCTAAACTCAGTAAAACCTGTAAAGGCAAAAGCCCCTGCAAATCATTTGTAACTCACAGCTCAAAGTCCCAGTGGAGATATGGAAAATTTCAGTCACATTGCTTCTGGCTTTCTCCAGGCAGAGAATCCTTTTAAAGACTAAAACACCATAAGGGACTTGCTAAACTTCAAATACTGATTCGGTTTGCTTTATAGAAAATGTCCACCTTTGGGATATGTGAGAAAAACACCTACATACATACCTACATATGTACGTACATACATACGTACATACACACTGCAATAAATACACTCTTGAAAACGAGGCAGAAGCCTGATCCCAGCTGTTCATGAAGTACCAAACACAGGGAATAGATCATTCCTTCAATCCTTTATCGGTGTGGAAAGGTCTGCAGTCTCCTAGAAAATACCTTGAAGTTTGGTTGTGCAGGTCTGAAAACTGAATGTCCTGCTTAACTAGACAATCCGTTCCTATTCTGAGGGCCCTGCTTTATTTCCCTCTTGCTGCTTTATTAGACTGATGGTTCTGCCAGGACATTCTGTGTAAGACAAAGTGATGGCAGTAGAGGCACTAGTTTGCCATTGTGCATTGTACAATCTACCAGATTGAGAAGAAAAGAAAATGCATCTACATGTGAGCCAGTATTTCTGTCCTCAGAAGGCCATCAACTTTAGCGTAGGCATAGTAAAAAAAAAAAAAAAATTAAGAATAACCCCTAGATGACTACCTAAACCTTGCTTGCCTTCTCTACGATATTGTGGTGATAAAATTGAAGATCGGAGAGCATTAAGGATACATTCCATGCTAAAAAAATCAGTTTCATTACAAACGCTGTATAGTATAAACCTGTAACTGTGCTTATTTACTTTTCCTTAAAGTGCTAGTTCATTGACACACTTAAACAGAAATGTCAGTTCAATTGAAATGTTGAAGATATGCATCTATTACCCTATTCCTAGGTTGGGGGGAGATAACAAAATGACCCCTTCTCTTCTTATTTCCTGATTTTAACATTCACATGATTCTTTCTTCCATCTTGCAGACACTCATCCTTAAGACACATAGATCACCTAACTCTCTGAGATGATACAATAATTATAAGTATTTGAATTACAATGTTTATCTTATTTGCACGTTCAGCACTTCCGAGGTTATTTTTATATCAAACAAAACATCCAACCAAAGAGAAAAATAAGAGAAAGAAAAGGGATGATTGAGGATGTATTGTACAAGAGTGAGGTGCAAATATGTTAAATGTGTTTAGCTGTACGGCATTAACAATAACAAAAAAGTACAATGTTTTATTCATTTTGATAAAATCTAACTGTCATGATAATACTTTTAGCTTTGGAAACCTACATAATACCCACGTTGTGTTAAAGCACATGCATTTTTTTCTGCTAACTTAAAAAGAATCTCGTAACTTCAGGGATAACATATCACATTAAGTTACTTCTTACCACTTCTTAGTTATCACAGTAGATAAATTTCTGGTGTTTCAGAAAGGACAGACAGGAAAGGAACAGGTATCTTGTTTACTCAGTTTTAAAAAAAAAAGTTTTATGTTTTTCTGCAGACTCTTAAACTAAGAATAGCCTGGGATTTAAACTGTTGCCATAGAAATACATGCCTGTATGCATGGTAGCCTCCTGCATGCCGTTGCAGAAGAACGAATGGAACTCTGGGAGCAACCTGATAAAATTTTAAATTAATAGCCATAGGTGATATATATGATTTTGAGCAACAGTGTGCTGTTGGAACTGCATAGGAATCTGTTATTATATTGGTTTACTGAATTTATTGTTTGTATCAGGTTATTTTAGAACTTTAGTGCAGTTGCATTGATGTACACTGTTTCAGATCTGCTTGCAAACTAAGGTGATGTAAACTTTTGGGGGCAGATTTTATTGGATGGAGAAGAAAAGGCTTTGTCCACTATTCTTTACTCAGGTAGAACAATCATTAACTACAAAAGGTGAACATTTCACACTTTCTTAAGCTGGTGACAGAACTCATTAGCATGAAAGCTATGGCAGAAAGAACATGCAAAATGCTCCTCCTTCCCAACAGAATAATCTCTGGCTTTCATTACCCATGAGAAGCCTTGTAAATCTCCCAAATATGGAAGTCGCCGAAAGACAAGTAACTTTTAGTAAAAGAGCAACATTTTTTTAGTGGCTTGTTCAGTTGCAAAACAAAGCAGGATTTTGTTTGAGGATTTAATATATTTGTTTATACTATTTGGATCAGTCAGAGTGAGTTTGGCTACATTTTTATTCAAGTGTGATCAAAAGTGAGCATTTGTAGATAATTATGGGCTTCAGCAGGTAGATCCTTTTGTATTTAGAAAAGTTTCCATAGGTACATACATGAAGTAGGACAATTTATGTGGCTGAATCTTACTCCATGTGTTCGTGCAGTTCAAATTTGTGGGAATTCTTTGTGATTCATGGTACAGAAATTTCCAGGCAATGCACAGGACTTCTGAGCAGGCTGCTGCATAAGTACATTTTTTTGTTTGTACTTCAGTATAAGTCAGAAAGAGAGGAATTAATGGTTTGTGTTGGTAAGCTACAGTTGCCATAGGACCACATAGAAATTTGTAAAATCTGTTTAAAATGTATAATCTATATGGACATGGCCAATCAAAAACAGAAGAGTCTTTTTTATTGTTTCCAGCTTTTCTCAGACAGGGGAATATTAGCACTGGAAAAAATGTGGATTAAAAAATGTGGCAAGTATTGTGTTATACTACATTACGTTCTTTATTATTATTATCTTTAGCAATGGTACCTTAACAGATTATCTTGCAACAGAAGATGATATTCAACATAATTGTCTGAGAGTTTCAGAAACTTTTATGATATTAGCTGATAGATGGAGAAAGATACATGAATGGTTTCATTTACCAGCTAAAGTTTCTGAATCAAGTTCTGTGGATACTTCTTAAACATATTTTTACATTCTTCAGCTATGTGAGAAAGGAGCAAAGTCAGCAGAAATTTCCCCAAAGGAAAGAGCAGTACCCTGCATCAAGCATTTGAAGGCTAAGACTTCAAATTTATAGCAGACGATAGAATGGACAGAAACAGCCCATTGCGGAAGATACTGAGCTGACTCTAAGTGCATGACTGCTTTAAGTGCTGTTGTTTTAGTGGTATCAGTGGCACAAAATGCTCTAGCATTTGCCACATAGAAATATCAGTGCCATCATGACTCCTTCTCCATCCTTCGCCCTTTCCAACAGGTAACAAGATTGATCCCTCCATAGATAATTTCCAACTAAGCCAGTGGAGCAAATTCTCTTAGCTACTAATGACTTTTATTGATGTTATGACTGTTCAGACAGACACCCCAAGATTTGTTCTCAAAGCATGTCTAAACCTGAGTTGTCATGTTAGTGTCATGTTATCATTCCTGAATCCACTGCAACTCTCTTGCAAGTGGGAAGTTTAGTAAACAAAGTGCATTGCAATACAGCTTGAGGAAAGCAAAAGAATGGGAAGATAATGGATCTTTTTCCTTTAAATGAGAATTCAAATAGTAAAATGCACTGGAAAGTCACAATGAAAACTTTGGAGATGAGTGGAAAATGTAATGCTAAACAGTAATGAAGAAAATAAGAAGCAGTATAGTTGGTGGAAAAAAATTAGGGAATGTGACTCATTTTCTGGATCACTATGTAACCTAGAGTGTAGGTGGTGTTTGTCTCACCTAGCTTGATGGGCTTGAATGAGCTGTCCTAGCACAAGTCAGTAGTGTCCTAAGAGGTGTCCTGAAGTATCTGAGATGAGCGCATTAGACTGGTAGATACAAAACAAGAATTAGAGCACAGTCTTATATTTCTGGAGTGGCAGCTGGAACCTAGGTAGGACATGTTAGGGCATCTGAAAGAGAAATAGACACTCATGTGGGAACAACTGAATTGAACTCTGGATTTATATGAGAGGCTGGTGTCTTGGTTCACTTGGCCCACATAAGTAATTTGAATTACCTTGGTATCTAATACGTCTGCATGGTGCTGACAGAACAGACTTAGGGCTTGTGGGACATATGGTCAGTTGGTACCCAGGCAAGGTACTTTAAGATACCACAAATGGCACTGCAAGTCTCTGTGTGGGCAGAGGAGTTGAATCCTAAGTGTAACTGTATTAACCTGCACTGCAGATAATTAAATGCACATAAGAACTAAACCAAACTCTTGAAATTATGCAAAATAAATTATATCAGAGATGGTTAGCTGAGACATGACAATTAATTTTTAAAGGTTGACTGTTAATTTTTAGAGGGTATCAATTAGTTCCAGATATATCCCACATACTTTTTCCATCTGTTTTCCCAACTTGAATTTTATTTTTGTCTTTTCAGGTTGCTAGCTCCTTGATTTGGAGATTGAATCCTAATGGTGCTTTTGGAATGGGACTCCTATTTCAGCCAATGCCTCTAGAAATGGCTATGCTACATAATAACTATAATAGAAACATCATAAAGTAATAGAGAGCTCAGGAAACAAAAATGTAACAACAACAAAAAAATCCTGACAGTTATTGCTGCTACCATAATAGTAAATAACTGGTTCTTGGGTCAAACTTGAAATATAAATGAGGAATACAATACTCCAGGGTTGCAGTCATTATTCAAGTCATTAAGGTGATCACAATGAGAGATAAATGCTAGCAATGGATGAGAAAATACAGTGAAAATTGTTTTAGGAAAAATCTGGTTTATGAAAAGAAAGTGTAAGTGGTTTTTTGCAGGAGGATTGAGAAGGGAAAATATAATTTAATTATAGACACACAGTAACAACCTATTCACATGGGATATCTTAAAGGAAAGAGAAATGGTAGGTAAGATTTAAGTGCAGGATGTAGAATACGTGGCTAGACCCCAGAGACTATTAGTCATATTGTAAGTGGATGTATCAAGTTGCTCAGGATAAATATGGCACAACAAAGTTGGCAATATTTTGTACTGGGCACTCTACAAGCAATATGGACTTTCAGAGAGAAGTGTCACAATATAGATTGGGTACAAATAGAGACAATGAAAGCATAAAATGGTATAAGATTTTTTCCACTGTTAAAATTCAGGAACCAAATGTTTCAAAATCAGTTACTGTGGTTACAAAGGTTATTTTATCAGGTGTTTTTATCACATAATTGTCTCTATTTTAGTTAACTTGGTAAAAAATATTGATAAACAGGATCTGCTCAAAATATAAGCATAGTACTAATTCTCTAGTATGTAGTGAAGTAGTTGTAAAATAAGTGTGTGAAGAAAAGGTGGTCCTTTCCTGGAAACATTCTTCACACATCTAGGTCAATGGATACCTCTAAACAACTGAAATAGAAAAAAAAATTCTAAATTTTTGGCATTTGCACTGTTGCAATAGTGTTAGATACCTATCAGAAATTATCTTCTTCCCTATGACATTATGTGTGGCAGAGGATAATAATATTAATAGTGGTAAAAGTAGTAATGACACCTTTCATGTTTGAAGGTTTTCTGGTTTGTTTCTTCCCATACTAAATCAAGCTGCATATATCCTACAGGGAGAAAAATACCTGAACCTACTCTCTCTCTCAGTCTTTTTTTTTCCCATTGTCTTTTTTGTTCTTTAATTTAGATATACAGAGCTAGAATGAACAAGAG
This sequence comes from Coracias cyanogaster, assembly GCA_033124195.1. Lineage (NCBI taxonomy): Eukaryota > Metazoa > Chordata > Aves > Coraciiformes > Coraciidae > Coracias > Coracias cyanogaster. The sequence continues at coordinate 10,316 of JAVSBS010009699.1, forward strand.
GAATGCACTAAGTACAGGTGGCTAGCCCCTGCAGATTTGCTGAAATTATTCAGGAAGAAAAACTACAGGTCTGAAGGGCAGAGCGAGAGATGTTATCAGCATTGGCTAAAGGTGCCCATGGGAACAGGAAGCACTTATGATTCTGAGAGGTCTTTTTATGACTATGCTGCTATTAATGAAAGATTACTTTAACTAACTCAAATTTTACTATAAGACAATAGTCCTCTGGAAATAAACAAATGAGAAGGTATATTTAGGATAACGATTAGACTGTTGATTTGGGCCTTATAATAAGGCAATATTGAAATTAAGCTGAGAAAGAAGTGTTTTCTACTACAGATTCATAAATTGCTGTCTGCCTAAACTTATTAGGTCAGTTGCAGACATGTATATTAAATTAGGCCCATTTGTGGTTTGAAGAAATTCATAGTATTCAAAAGTTCCAATCTAAATAATAAATGTAAGGATTCTTAGCCTCATTTTGTATTGTACCTGATCATGTCCATTATATTTTATGGACAAAATTAGGAATGAAATAGAAATGAGGAAAAAAATGTGCTAATAATTTTAAAGAATAGGTTACATATTTTAAAGGATCAGTTCAGGCTACTAGTGTTACTTCAATAACAGAGTACTGGTCAGATAATATCACAATATGGTTCATTTACATGGATTTAGAATCATAGAAACACTTAGGTTGGAAAAGACCTTTAAGATCATCCTGTCCAACCATAACCCTACTCTACAAAATCTGCTGCTAAACCATGTCCCTATTTTGTCAGTGCAGCTGGTTATTTGAAAGAAATAAATTTCTGATTGTGAAGCAACAAGCTTATGATAAAGGCATTTAGGAAAGAATTATAAATTTAAGATAATGACTATAGGAAGGTCGATAATACTGGTATTAATGGAGTCCTAAACATATCTACTGCAATACAGAAGCAAATGGAAATTATCAACATATAGAATTCATCAGAACATCTATCTCTTTGGAATAAATCTCATCCATAGATAAGTTTCTGTAGCTTTCACTGTATTAACACTTTTTTCCAAATGTCAAGGTTTACTAAATTCAAAACCAATTATTCCTGTAGAGAGAAGAAAGTCATTTGCAAATCCCTGCTCTGTCTAGAATGATGAGCAATCAGTCTTAATCTCTCATGAAGGACCAATTCATCAAACAGCAGTGTAAGAAAGAGAAAATTTAGAAAATGTAATTGTGTGACAGAGATCCTTTTGCATGGGACTGAGTGGCCCATACCTCTTTGGCTGGAACACGATGCTCTATCCTGCTAAATTAATGAAACCAGAATCTAAGTGAAATCAAGCACTGGAGCTATAATCCATAATAGATAATCCATAATGGAGCATCCCTGCTGAATAACTGTTGTATCATAACCTAGCTCTTTTTTGGAGTTCTCCACTAGCTCTGTCCATGACAAAACTGCTACAGAAGGGACTAGCCCTTGGCAATGTGAACATGAGCCACTTTGTACTTGGACTCCAAGCCTGGGATTTAATTGTACTTCTTGCTCATTTAGAAGTGTGAATATGCACAGTGTATCTCCTGTGTGCTCAGGATTTTGCCTAGAGATTCAGTAATGGTCTTAAAAGTTGTAAATTTTTGTTGTTGTATTTCCAGCTCCCCTCCTTCGCTGGGGTTTGATTGTGCAATTGCTTCACAGAAAGGAGATATACCTTTGATATCCCTGCCTTTGAATTTGACTGTCATTGCTTGACTGGAGTAGCAGACAAGAATATATTAATCATTTTTTTTGTTTAATTAAAACAATAAAAAATAGGAAAGATTTTTGTTTGTCATATCGCCTAATATTTTATATTAAAACTACTAGATTGGGTTATCAGGGTTAATTTAAATTGCTGTAGTTATGACCAATGGCATTTGGATATAATCCTGTCCTCTTTAAACTCAGAGTAGATTTAAAAAATAATTTAAATATAACTTGAGCTGCACGTGTTTAGACAGTCTTTAGTGCATCCTAAGGTACCTGCATAGTCTTAACACATTTTATTTTCTGGACTGGCAGCTGGAGTCCAGGCAAATACTTTATCACACCTTAAGTGTTATGGATGATTATGTTAAGGCATCTTAAGTGTTCCCTGGCTGAAATGCAACAGCTGTATTGTGAGCACATGAATTTAGACATCTCAGTCTGTAACTGAACTGCAGCTTCTAAGGTTGAGTGAGCTAAATCATAGCTAAGCTATTTAACTTTTATATTGCTAAAGTTAAGTGTGATAAATCTCACACTTATGAATAACATCCTCAGCATGGAACTTTCAATTAAAAATAAGAATACACACATATAGGAAACCAGCCAAAGAATACGCTTCATTTTTTTTTCCCTGTCAAATCACAATTTATTAAAAGAAAACCAAAATGTTATAGATGATACCTACAATTGATTGATTATCTTTGGTGATGTTTCTTTTAACATTAGGATGCACATAACATATATATTTGCTTGTGAGGTTTTTACGCTGTATTAATATTTAATGTTGCATTACTTCATATTGGAAAGTAGGATATTCCAGCAAAATAACAACAGCAGCAATAAAAATGAGATGGTTTTGTGAATTATTTTTGTTTTCTTTCCCAAGAGTGTCCTCCATTGGCTTCAGGAGAACATCCTCAGTTTAGTACAATACAAATAGGATGAGAATAAGAATAAGACAAAGAATATAAGGTAGTTTAATAATGTCATAATACACTTAATTATGAAATAAACAAATAATAATTCATGTAATAAACAAGGTAAAATTTTGTTCATTTGACTAGCATCAGTCCAATAAAAAAAGTTATCAGTAAATAAAGTAGAAAGACAAAACTTAGCCAGACTCCTTCTTAGAAAAGTAGCCTTAATACTTCATTCAGTGACTGAAAGCTGGAAGCCATGGATTTTGCTGTAGTATCTAAGTTTATAGAATGAGTCTAATTCTAGGTAGAATCCATAAAGCACACAGATCGATATAACCACAATTGACACTAATTGACAAGCTAAATTGACAGTATCAGGGCAGAGGCCAAGAAACCAGATACTAACTCACTCGTTTGTTTTCCTCCTCTCTCTATGATGCACCAATTCTCAAAAAAGATCTAAATTTCTGAATACATAGATTGTAGATTATGTGCATCAGATTAATAGGTGTGGCTATTAAGATTTTTTCATCATTAAGTTCTGAAGATGAGTTCCAGTATACTGATTCTTCTGAATTTCTCCTGCAGAACAGAGGCCTCCAGCAGAGCAAGTCACCTTTGGCTTTCTTCAGAATCAGTGGAGAGAAATGGGAACTTTTAAGGTTCATGAGACATTTTGGGATGCCAAGAACAGTCAAACTGTAGAGTAAGATATCAAATTTTAGTGACTAAATAGTCACACGGATATGAACTGGGTGTCTAACATCTTATTACAGTCATCAGACGTCTAGTCAGTGCAGTCAATAGAGAACAGAAAGTGTCTTAGCTCAGTTTAAACGGATAATGAACATGGAACTCAACTTTTAAATGTAGTATTTTTGGGGTTTCTTGGGGTATCCCACCTGGCCTCTAGGTGCCACTCTAGAGGACTATCGTTCTTTCACAGGTTCTGTGTCATACCTGTGAGCTCCATGAGTGTCCTGAGATTACAGAATCACAGAATGGTATGGGTTGGAAGGGATCTCTGGGGTTCATCTAGTCCAACCCCCCTGCTAAGGCAGGTTCACCTAGATCAGATTGCACAGGAATGCATCCAGGCAGGCTTTAAAAGTCTCCAGAGGAGGAGCCTTCACAAACTCTCTGGCAGATATCCTAAGTCATCTCAAATGATACCATTTATGCTTCAGCCAAGATCAAGTTTTTCATTGAATGTATCTGGAGCTTAGACACTTAGATCACATTTGGACACCTATGTTTGGAAGTCTTAATCCCTAAATAAGCCTTGTCCATATTTAGAAAGAGATAAAGCACGTTTTAAAAGTTTTATTTCTTTCCATTGACTCTAAGAGGAATCTAGGGCACCTAGTCTAAATAAGTATACAGCCATAAACACTTGCATTTCTTCAAATTAAGTCCACACTTTGAGGCTTTTGCTTGGACCATATATTCCTTTGCTGTGAAATGGTATAGTTTCATTGATCTTCCTGAATGAAGAGGTTAGGGTTCAGGTATCTTGTCTCTCCCTTTTCCCTCTAACACCTTGCCCCAGCAGCCAACACATCTGGAAAACACTGGCCCCACAATACATTTGAGCTCTCGGACCTCAAAGGGACCTTTCCTCACTTGAAGGAGTCTGAGTCATATATGTAGAAATGTCAGTTCCAAATAAATGCTGATGGTTGATAATGAAATTATTCTTTTCCTCCTTTGATGTTCCATGTGGTGTTTAATGCACAAAGTTGCATAGTATTACACACAATTTCATGGTGAAGAAAAGTTTGAGCATTCCTCCTGAAAAAGATGTTGAAGTTATGAGAAGGATTAGTGAAGATCTTGGCACAAATTTCTAAGAGGAGTCAATGCTAATCAAAAAGTTCCCTCACATAGTTCAGAAACAAATTGTAAAATTCATTTCTAAATTAAAGTAACCAGAAATATCTTTGGATTTATACTAATAAACTATATAACCTGGTATATTCAGATTTAAAAGATTGCAACAAATTGAGTTAAAATGAGAATGAATTGGCTTATGTTACTTAGCTTCAGAAATATCAGTGACAGTTTTAAAGTAAATGTTGTCATCTGCCTCCTGTCTCTCATGAACAAGACTGTACAACACAACTACCATACATCATTCATAGAAAATGATTTGGAAAAAAAAAATCAACTCCCTAAAAGTTTGTGTTGAAATAGAGTTTTCATTTGAAGAGAAGTCTGAGGAGGGTGAAGCAGAATGAGGAATTTCATGCTGGATTTTTCACTACATTAGGCATCCTGTGTGTGACAAATAAAAACAGCTGAAGTTTTTATTCCTAATTGACTCTGATTCCTTGCAAATTATGCATACGAACATAGTTCTGTAAGCAAGTTTTAATTATTTTTCATGTTAATATAATACTTCAAACCAGATCTTGTACATGACTATTATGTTCATCATCACACTATCTTGCTCATCAGGTTCAGTGTGTTATTAGAATTTTCATTGAATTGCCCTACAGAATGGTAAAACCGTTTCAGTTCATTAACTTTTCTCTCATTTCTCCATCTATTAAAGTTTCAAGCTTGAATTCCATCATATAATTTGTGTAACAAGCTATTTGTAAATTACTGGATAGATCCTGGTGCAGCTTTTTACTTCGAGAGTTATGTTTTTTACTATTTTCACAGTATTTAGAAATAGCCATGTGGAAAATCAATTGCAACATGTAGATAAATCTTCAAAAATATGAAGGAAGACTTTTATCTTGACAGTTCAACAGACATTATGGTAATAATGCATTAGTGTAAAACCTGAGAGTTGCTTTACAACATGGAAATCTTTGGTTTGTACTCAGTTTGAGCTGTTTCTGAACTTTCAAACCGTATGCATAGGCAAGGCAGTCTCACTTCTGCACATCTGTATTTTGCTACTTTATAATCAACTCAAATAAATACTGAGTTTCAATTCAAAAGCAGTAATAAGGTTAATAATAGAATAAAGTAAATAAATGGTATTTTCTTTAAGATTAAAAAAAAATTAAAATTAATACTTTGCAAATTGTCAGACACAGGAAGCATGATTCAACTTCTTCCCTAACAACTTCTTTCTTACTGGTCTTTACATAAGAATGTTATTAGCATGCCTTTAGTATATCACACATCCACATATAAAATATGATAATCTTATATCACTTTGATGCATAGTTCTGGAAATTGACGTTCCAATCAAAGAGCGTGAGACTCTTATAGTAGAATTTACTTATGCCTATTTTTGGCATTTACATTAATGGAAAAATCAGCATAAATGAGGCCTAATCAAAGTTAATACTCTGTTTGTTTGGTTATCTTAATACTACAGTCCTGTATTTGTTAAATATTTGAAAATTCCATGCATTCAGTGCAAGTAATGAAGTAATGATGGGAAAATCTTTGACCAATAGATTCTACTCTTGGTTAAATCCCGGTGTTGAATTGTATTAATATAATATGTAGAGCATATGTTTTGAATTAGAAACATAAGTTTCATTAGTAATGAATATTCTGATTAGCGAAGAGAAGGGGTTTGTTCATCAGAAAGCCAGTTACTACTTCTTATTTTGGGAACTGAATAACTATATAGAGGGAAGAAATCTTGTCCATATTGATGTTAAGTGTGGAATAAAGCAAGCAAATTAGGACTCTAATGTATGTGTCTAGCACCGTTTAAGATACCTTAGGGTAGCTGAGAAATCTGTACAGCAATGGCAGATGTGACACGGGACTTGTGAGAACTTCATATCCCTCTGGAGAAAAAGCTGGAGACCAGTTATCATGTTCTAGGACACCTAGAAGGTTACTGACACCTGCATTAAAGAACTTGAATGAGAAAGACACACTGGCACCAATATCAGTTGGTTCAAGATCCCTGTCTCAAGTCCCTGAACCTTAAGGCAGGGTCTGGGGGAAAAAAGTACTTCCCATCATAGGAGAATGTCCAGTTTGAGACCACCTGAGGAATATGAATGTGCATAAATCCATGGAACCTGAGATGCATTCCAGAATCTGAGGAAATTGGCTGATTTAGTTGCAAAACCACTCTCCATCATTATTTGCAATGCTTTTGGTTCTACAACCAAAATAAAAGAGTGAGATCTCAAAAATATTCAAATTCTTCCATTATGAAATATATAGGCAATACTACATACAATACTAGAGAAAGTACATTAGAAGTAGAAGTGTACGTAGTTTCAAAATTAATCATGAAGAGTTAGTGTAAGTGACACATAGTTTAGACACTAGTTAATGTTTTCAAACCCTTGGGCTTCGTTCGTATGCAATAAATTACGGCACCTATCAAAGGTACCTAAACTAGGAATCAAACCATGTATAAATATTTTTGAGGTCAATAGAAAGCAAGAGACGTATTGCCAAAGCTTGATTTTACTAGAGGTGAGATCTTAAGCAGAAGTGCCTAACATTAGCCTGGATGATTCTATGACTTGTTATTTAAAAGCTTAGAATTTTCTGCTCAATTACATAATTATAATTTTTTTTTTCTCTTTTTATTTTGCGAATGCCAGCTTCTTTTACCTTCACTGAAACATGTATGCGTAGGGATTAAATTATTTTGAATACTAGAGTTCACTCCAATATATACATCTAAAAGTGAAATATTAAGTGCTCAGGTTTGACAGGCTTGGCTTTTGACTTTCAGACTCACTTGTGTAAGTTTTGTAATATATTGTATTTTTCTCTGACTGCAGGAACTCTTTTGCCTTTTATTACAATCTTAGTGAATTATTAGTTATACTAAATAATATTTAAAAGTGATGTATTTCCTGTATTCAGTTGAAGTACTTCTACAGTTTTATTTTCAGACACTTCTCTTTCATTTCTGGTTTTGACAAATTTCAGTGGAATACCGTTTATGTCTTATGTATTTTTCTGTGTGTTTGTAATGTACATAACAGTTCTTAATATTTTTATGTTATGATTTATCTATTTTGGGATAGATTTAAAGTTATGTATAAGATAGACAGTGATATAAAATAGCACATTATTTATTTTCAAAGTGCACAGAAATTATCTCAGATAGAAAAAAAAAATAAAATATGACCAAATCAGTAAGGTTCTTAGAAAAATTCATGCCCAAATCTAGTTTGTATTTATTCTGAATCCTTTTACAAGCATTTCAGTTGTACACTGTGGGGCATTTAACATTGTACAGTGTAGACTTTTCCTAAATAGGTGACTGAAAATTCTCCTTTTAAGAAAGTAATATGAAATATGAGTTGGCATCTCATTCATTCATTCATTCATTCACTTGTTCATTCCTGATCATCATGAAATATGACAGAACCACCAAAGTGACAGGGAATATGGGTAAAATATTGCATACATTTCTGTGTGTAGGCTTGTGAAACAATCCCAAAGTAGCTACCTTTTCTGTCTAAGAGTTCAGGGAGAGGAGGGAAAAGAGAGGCCTAACTACTTATGCATCCTACTTCCAAGGTGTTTGAACAAAGTAAACTCACTTGTGAATGTTGCTCCTGAGACTTAAACACCTATTCCTCTTTCTACTTTGGAAAGTAGGAAAAAAAATCTTATTTAAGTCCATATGCCCAGGATCAGTTCCTAAATTTCATCAGGTAAAGCAATGACTATCTCACATGATGGGAAAGAGAGATTAAAATATTTTTGTTTTATCATGAATATTCCAATTAGAAAATATGTGAATTATTTTTAGAAATTGTTATTAACAAAAGATTTAATATTAACTAGGATATTAATTAGCAATAATAAATGAGATATTATTGTAAAATACTGAAAATAAAAATATTGAAAAAAAGAAATATTATGTTTGCATCCTGTCTATAACATGCCTTATTAAATCACAGAAACCAGAGATCAGAAGACAGGCAGCTACAGATGCCTGTACAGGTAATCAATATATTTCTACAGACCAAAACAACAGTATTTGTTTATTTTAATAATTACAAAGGAATGTTTAGCTTTCACAAAGAAAAGTCATCTAGTGAATTTTTGCTTGATTATATGTTTGGCTCTGAGAATGAAAGCAGGGTAATAGATTTTTGAAATAGCTTTTACAAGATAAGTAAGATTTGGAGCACAAGAAACCAGAGGGTATTTGTACAGAAGAAAGACAATGCTTCTCATTAATTCACCAGGGATATACATGGAGTAAAGTTTCTACAGGGTCTGGCAAACTTATTCCAGAGGACTGGGAGTTTTCAGAAACAGTGTTTGTCTACCTACCTATCTTTATCTGCTGGACACTATGAGGTGCAGTGGGGTAGTCTACTCCCTTGTCATTGATCACTGGACATTGCTCAATGCAATGGGCTGGTATATTCTAATATGTCATGTCAGCATCTGAAAGAGACATTAGCCCATGGATCAGGAGAAACATCCACAGTGACAGTTCCAAATACTTGGTTCTCTCAAGGTACTAGTCTAGTTAGAGCAAATGCAGGACTCCGGGATTTCACCTTTATTGGACACATGTATTTTATTTCATAGTTTGCACGTTTGAAAGAGTGAGATACTTTTTAAAAAGGTGATATTGCTAGGGCTCAGACTAGTTCCTCTATATAGATATTTAACATTTAACATTCTTTACAAAATGTCCGTAAAATAATGATAATTTTATTATCTCAAGTAGACAGCCAGATTTTTCATTTTAATTCAAAATATTTGTCCCAGAAATCTTTTCTCCAGGCTAAAGCATGGCATATGTCTCACTGCTAAGCAAAATTTCTAACACAGAAAAGCATTAGTTTTTATTTTACAGACCTGCAAACTTAAGGGAAGATTACATTTTCAGATGGATTTCTGAATTCAGCTAACCGAAGAGCTTCATTTTATAATATGGATTATAAATTGTGCTGGCAATTAATCTGTAATGTGACTAATCCTTTTTATTATCTTAATAAAAATTAAAATATGTTTCACATCCACAGTGAAAAAGCATTTCAGGAGTTTTTAGCACAGGGACTCATCATGCTCATGTGCATTCTCCTACACTTATCTACAAGTTAATACCTTGATCTTGCAATAAACGTCATGCAGGCAGAACATGGCTTTTAATCCCTCAATACTACCAAAAACTCCTATCTATGAGGGCTAATTTTAAAGGCAAGGGCTTTATTGCCTGCCATTATCACTGAGGAAATAAGCAAAAAAAAATGCCCCAAAACCCACAGCCATGACCTCTTGACCGATACAGGCAATCATCATTTTTTTGTCAGGTAGCAAAACCTGTCAAGACAAGGAAGGGAGTTTTCTTAGTATTTTAATAAGAAGATAAGTTATGAAAGTAGACAAAAAGTAATCCTGTCCTTCTGGCACTTTCTTCATGTCTTCTTTCTACAGTGGTAACTGTACCACTGAAAACTTAGCAAAATGAATATATGCAATTATTCTACTAATATTTATTATTTAGCTGGCTTATAATTATTTTTTGTAAGTTACCTATGTTCATTTGTGTTGGCATGCTGCATTTTTTCACAGGTAGCTAGCTGAATTAGAATTAATCAAATAATAATATAAGCCAAAATATTTATGTAATTATTACTTTTTAAAAATAAATAGATACCTATGGTTGTGATTGTCAGTAGAAGTGAGCAGATGCTGACTTTGCTACTAGATATACCTCTTTTAAAATCTCTGTAGTAAAACTGTGGAAATCTTACATGAGTAAGGTATGACTATGGATGGTAGTTCTATAACTATACTAATTTCCAGGAAAATCTGTGCAGGGTTTTTCTTCAGAGTAATAAAATGTCTTTCTATCTGAAAACTGAAACACATAAAAATAGTTTTTAATATTTTGGTTTATATTTACATTTGAATTTTTTAGTGAGTAATTGAACAATATTGTTTCTTTGGTTAAAAGCTTTTTCTGCTGAGAGAACACTTAAATAATGATTCACATACTATTCTTCTACCACACAAGAAGAACAAGTAATTTTTACCAAGGACTGAAATATTTCTTTTTTCTGGGTCAAAAACAAAGGTTGAGGGTTTTTGTTTTTCTAGTAATAAGAAAATTCAGAGGCACATACTTCAACAACCATATCTATTTTCAGATCATTTGATGAATGAAGTATTGTGAGATAATTTTGGTTTTCTTTTTTCACTCCATAAGGTTTTTTGCTACTTTACCGATGTGTAGCAAATAGTTAGGTTCTTATTATTGGCCACAGAAATTCAAATCGAAATACAGGGGTGAAAAAGTTTACTGATATATCTTCTGTTGTGAGGATGTTGTGTTGTTAAGCTTAAGTACCATCATACCAACGGTTTCTTAGTCAATAGATCATCAAGTCTATTTGTAATTTAATTCCATTTTGTTTTTAATATATTACTCATGAATACTTACTTAGCAACATTTGCCTTAACATTGCTGTTGCCTGTACAGTTACACCATGAACAATTGGTATGAGTTACTCAGATGACTTACAGCTTATTTTTTTGTGCATTTGTCTAAGTTGAAACTTTTGTTTTAATACTCTTCAACTACTATCTGCTAATACTTCAGCATGAATAGGTTTAATTTGACACAGCTGACTTGCAGAGTTTATGTACTTACAGTAAATGTGTCATCTGAAGCTTAAAATCTTTTCAGATACCATCATTTGTTCTTTTACTGCCTATACTATTTGTAAATGTAATTAACTTTGTTCACAGGAGAAACCTGAAATATGTTGAATAAATATTAGTAGCTGTTGATAACATGATGTTTCTCCAGCTAGCTGAAGCTTATACATTTTTTCCATTCAACATTATGCCACATTCTGGAAATAGAAATAGATTGACTAAGAACTTTTTTTCCCCTACTAGAAAACATCAGTTTCCCTTTTAACCTGTTTTTACCCTCTTTTTGTACCATATTCACTTTCAGAGTGATTTTATAATTTGATGAGTCCTTGCTATGCTTAGCTGACTTTTTATAGGACTTCGTTTCATATGCTTCCACAGATTTTTTAATCCATATTTTAGATATACCATCAAAATGAAATTTCTAGGTTTTAGCAGCTGATGGTGGACAGTGACAATACTCTATTATTTCCAACTTTTATTGTATTTGTGACACTTATCCATGAGCCTAATTTCTAATATATAAATATAGATAAACTCTGATTCAGTGTGAGATAGTCAGATGTAACTGTTAGAAGGAAGGGGCTGTGAAATGTCATGGTTTTGTTTTTGGTTTTGTTTTGTTTTTCACAAAACTGAGATATCCATTCACTCAGGTGGAGAAATAGATATGCAGTAGAGTCAAGCTAGGCCCAGTGAGGAGTGAAATGATAATTTCAGATAAAATAGTTGTTATTATTTGTAAAGTATTTTTACTAACACAATGGAGTTGTTGTTACACAAACACAATTTAAATTTGGTGAGTAGACACATGTAACTCTGGGGAGATATGATAAAATTGAACAAATAAGCTAAAGTAGTGCCCTCAAGGGAATGATTTCAGTGTTCCACAGAAAAGTCAAATTTTGAGAAAAACACTGATAAAATTAACCATTACAAAGGTTTCAGAAATGGACTTACTTTCAATTTTAAAAAATCTTGACAATTCAGATAGGTGAATAAGGGACCAGCAATCAATACTCATTGACGGGGGACCTATGCAAAAATAATTCTCTTCAGTGAAAGTCTTGACCAATTAATTTAAAGTAATTATGCAAGTTTCACATAAGGCTTTATTTCCTTTAATTCCACCTTCCTTGTATTCTTTTAGCTTTTTCCTTATTTTTTTTCCTTTGTTCATACTAGTTTATTTTATTTTCAAACCCTATTCAGTTTAGCAATATTAAGATAGATATGCTTTGTTTTATATTGTGTAACATGTTAGGCCAAGAGAAAGAAAAATGTCTTCTACCCAAAACATGACTACCTTCATGATATGGAAAAAACCAGTCTCTTTTTCTTGATTAAGAGGCAGCAGCATTCATTTTTCCACAGCCAAATAGGTCTGAAAGCCCCTATGACAGTCTGCTGGGTCTCCAGCAAGTCCTGTGACCTCTCTGTCAGTTCTGCAGGCACCTCCAGTATGCTAGAGCAGTTCTAGTATTGTAGCATACCTGCTGGTGGGTAGCTGAATCACACTTAGATATGTGTTGGCTGGAGAATATTAGGACAACTATTTAATATGTAGTATCTACAAGGTAACAGCTAAATTTAAAAGCTGAATCCTGGCCTGAAAGACCTAACTCAACAGATATAAGGCAAAAGCTATTTTATGTCCTTTACCTGAATTCTTAACATGGGGAACATAAGGGTTTTCAGATGCTTGCAGAAAGATGAGGGGTCCTCTAACACACGTTCTTCTCTTGTATCTCTTCTTCCCAAGAAAACAACAGTACTTATATTATAAAGGTATGAGATTTGGGGTCACAATTAAAGAAGGCAAATACTGTACATTTTGGTTAGTATGTGGGATAGGGAGTTACCTAGAAAAAATAGTATCTTAAAGATTCTATTCAGACATGCAGAAATGTTGTTTGATGGTGAAAATGAAAGTAAATATATATGAACAATCAAGTACCTTATGAAAGAATTTTAAATACTTGATTTTAGGTGACTGCATTATTTATAGGAAACAAATATCATCCTTAGTACAACACAGTCACACCAAAGGTTTTAGGACTATGTGATTAAATTTCATAACTAGGGAAAAAAACAAGGAGGAAAAATGAGGATTTATCTAAAAATATGTACATTGTATTTGTAAAAAATGTCATTTTCTTGTTTTCAACATGATTGGATTAGCAGCAGTGTTAAAACATAAATACATCAGAAGCTCAGTGAGACATATTTATATAGATGTACATGCATACTTTTGTATTTGTAGCTAAAATGAGAACAAGGTGTTGAGAGAAGCCATAAAGTGCCCAAGGCTATCACATTATTATGGATTTGAGGAGAACGAAGTGGTCTGCTGAGGACACCTATCCTTCTGTTTCTCTGCAGAACCATAACTCTTATACTTAAACATGGAGGAGAAAGTAGATCTTAACAAATCTCAAAAGAGTTTGACTCAGTAGTGTGTAGGAGAAAAGGAATACATGACTAAGTAATCTCATTGCAATTTATCACCACAGAAATTATTTCACTGTTAATTGGCTTTCACAGCAACCTACTGCAGAGCCGGGACTAAGGAACATCTTTGCCAGCTTCAAATGACTGCAGACCAAATCTAGTGACAGGAAGTTGTCTGATGTCCTATTTCAACGTAAAGACCATTTGTTTAAATACTATTTTCTCTCTTATTTCTCAGGGAATTAAGTTCTATTGTGATGTCAAAGATGGGCATTTGTTGGGGTTTTTTTTGCTTTTTCTTTTCCAAACACCAACACAATACACCAATTTCATTAAAATCAGAGAAGATACTTAAGAAACACCTTGACATAATGTACATGGTGATTGATTAAATACATTTGTGTAGTCTTTACTAAAATATTTTCTTTGATGTCAGGAAACAAAAGAATTTATACATTACTTTGGAATGTATAGGTTAACCGTTCCACTTGGCACTTCCAAGAATGAAGAGAGTGCTAATAGATAGCTCAAATTTTGTTTCTTCATCTGATTTTGCTATATACAATCTTTTCTCTCCAATATATTATATAGGTGACACTATATAAGTGGGAGAACATACATTTTTATGACTTCAAGTACAAACTTCTTCTGATATTTACTGACAGATTACTGTCATGTTATTTACCCTAGACAGATGTGCTAGATGTGTGAGAGTGGGCTTTTGCTGTTGATAATGAGAAGTGTACCTCTCTCTATTGTCGTAGTAACAAATACTAAGTTTCACTGTCAGTCTCCTCAAAACCATGCATAATATTTATCGCATGTATGTAATGAAACAAAAGTGTAATATGAGCCTGTTCCACTATGCAGTGTATGGGAGTATATGCAAAGAACTTTTCAGGTATGAGGAATATCAGAGTTTGGAACATCTGTATTTAGTATGTTTTCTGATATCATATACTTAAAATGCTATCAAAAGCCATAGAAGTTAATAGAAGTCTTTCCAATGTTTACAGTAGGTATATTATCAGGTCTACTATACATATGTACAGGTTATATGTACATTATACACAGAACTATAACCGATGCCCAAACCAAACATGTCTTTATATTTATTGAACTATTACAGAATGCGTTGCACTTAGTCTGAATACTCTCATCACTTCAATGAAAAATGAATGAGATCCTTAAATGATAGAGATAGAATGTTACTACATCAGAGAAAAAAACTAGTGACTAGCAAGACTGTAAATGTGTTTTTATGTGCAAAGTATACTACATAATACAGAAGTAGATGCTCAGACTAATCAATATTGTTGGCCAATAAATTACATTTTGAATCACTTGGGCAGTATGAAGAGTATGCTTTTTGTCTGTTTTCCGTGTATTTTATCTACAATTTACACCATCAAAATTTATACCATCATCAAAGTGATGCTAAATGCATGCATATTTTCCATCACATAGCTGAATTTTAAACATGTTTGTTATTTACACATAATTAATAACATTACATAATTTTAATTTTATGGTGCTTACTAATGACTGAATTATTCTGTTGTTTTTATTTTTATATTTATATTGTGATAACTGTCCTAGGCAAATACTCTTTTTATTAATTTGAATTTCATTAGCATATGCATTCTAAAATGGTTGCCGTATACAACTATGCACTTTTTTTGTAAAATCTTAGCCCATGTATAAATGTGGATATATCAATGTGTAAACAAATATTTTTTGTGGTCATACTTACCAGGAAAAAACAAAACAAAGCAAAGAAACAGTATCACCTGCATAGTAGTTAGAGAATTTTTGAATCTATTTTTGAAATTTTCAAAAAATAAACTAGAATTTACAGTATCTACATTCTATTAGTTTTGTACTACAACATTAACTTCCTTACTGCAAGTATCTATATTATACATTACAATAAACTTTTCTTGGATAAGATGATGTGTTACATGTAAGTTGCTACTAAATGGAAATTGCAGACCGCTCTTAAAGGAAGAAAAAACAAGTATGAAAACATTGTCATTTCTGAAATATAGAAGGACATAGAAACTAATTTATAGATGTAGAATAACCATGTGTAAAAAATAACAATATGGACCACAATTTAGTATGGATTACACTTCACCATGAACTAGGAAGTGTTAACATTGAGGAAAGATGAGGTGTAAAATAAATTTTTTAAAATGTCTTGTGGATCTCTAATTAAAGCAGTTGACAGTGAGTGCTACCTGAAAGGAACAGTGAAACTACAAACAGTAGCATGTCATATGTTATTGGAATGAGATGGATTATATGGTAGCTGGCTGATATATACATGACATAATTCTACAAAGAGATGTAATTAACTTGTAGTGGTCTAGAAGCAAAAATATCTTTAATTTTTTTTTTTCATTTATGACAGGACATAAGTTAGCAAAAATAAACATGAAACAAATTTCAGGCAGAATTTACTGTATTTTAAGTTAGCAATGTTTTCAAAATGTAAAACACTTGAAAACTGTAAAAAAGGTACCCTGCTTTTATAACTGGTTTCCCTCTCATGTTTGATTTCTTATTAGTGGAATCTCTACTAATGTTTGTCACTGGGCTCCAAAGATATTTCTGAAATATTTTCATCTTTATGAATACTGTGGTTACACAACTATGTGGCTACCTAACTTGTTATGGTTACTTGAGAACTTCAACATTCAGCGTACAAAGATATTTTCTAATATTACTGCTGGTATGGGCAGTTGAATTTCCACATAATTCAATGTAATGTGCATTGATCTGAGGATATAAAACTTGGGTTTTAAAAAAAAAAGTGTATATACAAAATGCTTATTTGAATAGCTGATTTACATGCACAGAATAGCTGTATGGAGACACTAGTTGGCAATATTGCCTGCAATATAGGAAGCGTATCTAAACTTTGCCATGCATTTGAGTTTTTCTGGTGCTGAGGTAATGCAGTCTAACTAGCAAAACATCTTTCTACCTAGAATTTGGTTGTCTAGACTTTAGAGATGGTTGGAAAGGATGAAGTTAGCACCTGAACTGCTAACATAATCCTGAAGCCCTGTCTCTGAAATCACATGTGCTCTTACACCTGCACATTTAAAACCCCTGTCCATTCATAGGAGCCTTTCCTCTGCTTAGCAAATTAACTTAGCATGATTCACTTTTTTCAAAATACAGTACAAAATACATATGAATTTACATACTATACCTATATTTATTTGTTTGGTTTTTTTAGAGATTTTACCTTAGAAACGGGAAACTTGTACTCATTGCTGATTTCAGGTTACTGGAATTCAAGACCTTGTCTTGAACAGAAAAGTTGTCCGTTGTTCAATGCATGAATCACTTCATAAGAGACTGAAAAACTGATAGAGTCACATGAAGGTTAATCAAGAAGAAACTTAAATCTGGAGCATGTAAGTTGGTGGGGAAAAAAACCAAACAGATTTCTAATCACTAGAGATTTGAGAGAGTTTGCACTCTTGTCTTTTCCCATGATGTATTAGTCACTGGATTAAGTAATGACGGAGAGAAGTAGAAATAACGATGAAGTCTGCTACTTGCTAGGCATCATCATTTATGTGTTTTGATGAAAATGACACATGCTTTTTTCTGATTTCAATTTTTGTTTCACAGCTAACAAGACAATTCCTATGGGCCAATTTAGAATTAAACAACCTAGGTGCAGTATTGACATCTATTGATTTACCAGTCTAAATAAATAGGGCACACTGTGAAAAGCAAGCACTTTTTAGACTAGATAGCTACTGAAATGAGAACTTTGTGGATCGCTTATTTGTACCTGTGCACCTGGATTTAATAATTTCTAATACTAATTTTGTTTTCAGGCAGGTTCTGTTCACCTTTGTGTCTGGTAGCTCTGACTGCAACTGTGTATGGCTAAATGTTATTTGAGTGTTTCTATTTCTCAATTTCACCATTCATTTTGCTTCTTATTTCTTAATTGTTTTTCTTTTGTGTGATGTGGAGATAATATTTTTTGTTGTTTTGACATGTTGTAAAGTCCATTTTAGCCATAAAATACTTTCCTATTTCTGAATTGCGTGTGTGATTTTTTTTTTCTGGTCTACAGGGCACATTTAATTATATTCATTTTTAGATATAAGTATACAAAAGTTTTTACACACTTATGCATCTTTATATATAAAATCCTAGGAAAGCATATTTAATAGTTGTTGAGAGATCTCTGATTAGTCAATAATATTTTCTTGAAATTAACTGAGTAGGTTCTAGTAAAGTTTTATACCAAAGTTTCTCAGTTCTACTTAGTTTTTCTTGAGTATTTATATAATTTACAGTACGTTGCCATTGACAGCAAAAGACCTACCAGGGAGCTTTACTTTTCTTTGCTGTTAGTACCTTGGAGCAGCAATTGTGAGACTTCCAGACATCACCCAGGTTTCCTGACTCCCAAGCATCCCACACAAATGAGTAAAGTATGCCATGCATTCACCTGCATTTCTGTTTGGACTTCCCACACAGGAATATGGGATTCATGCTTGACTGTGATGGTTGCACAAGTTAAATATGTACTGCATATTTATTAATGCAGATTTATTCCATTTGCTTTTTTATAAATTATGTTTGTAACTTTAAAAATTATTTATCATCTGCAGAATGATTTCTTTTTTTCACTTTACAGCCTTCCAGAATGCATCATGTCTCTTTTCATCATAACCAAAATGAATACATTTTTTAAAACCTAGTTGCCTAAGACTAGGCACCATCAAACCATATTTAGGTGTTCAAGGAAATGGCCTGATTTTCTGAGATGGTAATACTAATGGACACTTTAAATGCATCTTGGACCATAATGATGGGAGTTGTTATGCATATGTTTATTGGTGTGGTATAGAATTATTTCTATATTAAATTTATTTCCATGATTTTTAAGATCAAACCTAGCATTCTGAAAATAGTAAAAGCTTTTTCTGTTAAGTCTGGAAGTAGAGAGGGTAATTTTAAAATGCAAAATGTCTGTTTGAAAGCTGAGGTTATCTGCCTTCTTCCTTCTCTTTCAACCTCCTCTTTCCTTCTTTCACCATTATAAGCTACTAAATTTTTCATTATGCAGCTTGTACATCACCTGCCTTTTCTTGTGTCACTTCAGCAGTTTCAAAAGCAGGGCCATCTAAACAGCTTGTATATGTACCTGTTCTGTTTCACAACAGAACAAAGCTACTGAAAACCCATTTTTGCAGGTAACTTAGGAAATATTGACAGATTTGTAGGCAGGTCTTCAGGTCAAAAAGCACTGTTATATTTTCATGAAGTAGATGTATCATGGTTCACAGTTGTTTTAAGTTATCCCAGAGAACTATTGTTTTAATGTGGCAATCTATGATCACTTAACACATTCACAGCATGTTGACCTAGTCAACAGAGGAATGAAGGAGCTCTGTTATGTTGTTTTTGTTGTTATTTTATCCGTATATTTCCCTCAGTAATATTGACTTAGTTATCGAAAGTATTCTAACAAAACACAATTGGTCTGTCAGACAGACAGACTGCACAGTCATACACATACACCCATGGAAATACCTACCTTGGATAGGTTTCATAATATTCTGTGCTCCAAGAGGTAGAAATTATATATTACATAATTCCTTTTCTTTTTCTTTGCATCTGTGACAGTGTTTCAAATACATTTTGATTTAATCTTCATCACAATTGTCATACAGCCCTGCAGGCCAGCTTCTACTGCTTCTGCAAAGCTCCATACTGGGGGTACCATCAGTTTGAATGAAGTTATACTGACTAGAGTATGTAATTCTGATAAAAATATAAAACCAGTAACATATGTGACACAACATTGGTCTGCTTAGTCAGTCTTGCTAATTTACAAAATGGACCAACATCATCAGATGCATATAGATCTTTAAAGACAGAGCAACTTTACAAATATCTAATGTAACTTATTTCTCTTCAACAAAGAACTTCACCCTTTGTTTCATGCATTCTATCTCTAATGAAGTGATTCTATTGGACCAGAAACTTTAGTATAGCATCAGGAATTCATATCACAAATAACATTTTAGTTTCACAGTGTTTTAGGCTTTATTCCTGTACAGTACAGTCATAATGGATGGCTGAAGAAAAGCTCACAGTACTAGTATTAGTTTTCCTTAATTAAGAAAATTTGATGTATCACCAACATTTGAAGCATGAAATTTTTACTTTTCAAGATAGTCACAAATAGTAAACACTTTAATGGACATGAATCATGCCAAATCCATTGTGGACCTGTTTCTCCCTGCTGACTGCAGTGGGAACTTGCTAAATTTAGAGAAAACTTCTTCAGATAAAATGAAGTCTTGTCTGTAGTACCTCAATTAGACAAAACCAACAAAGAGCATTTGAAATTCATAAACTCATAAAGATTGGATTATAATCTAATATATAAACCAAAACCTAGTAATCTGATATTACATTCAGCAGTGATTTAAGCTAACCTTGTGACTTTGCACTGAAATGGATTAGAATTAGTCACGTGATTGATTTGGGGGTCACAGCTGTCAGGACAGTAGCTTCCAGCTGAGGAGTTTAGTGGCATTTTCTTAAGATGTTCCAGCTAAATTGCTAACGTTATATTATTATTCTCCCCATCAAATGCCTCCTGCTTTATTTATTATGAAGACTGCCAGCCAAAAATAATGAAAAATAGCTAAGTACTTTCCGACTGTATCTTTTTCTTGGGGTACACACAGCTTTTCCAAATTGTGTTGTTACAGATTTTTACTCATACACTTCAGAACTCTGTAATATAGTTTTGCATTTTTTCAGAAGTTCCCTAAGATATTACTTTAAATGTTGTTGCTTTTTAGAGAAGCACCAGATAAAAGGAAATTAACTTCCTTGCCTATGCTAAGTAAATGTAGTAGAGGAACAAAAAGTCATGCATGGATGACACTGGAGTACAGATCTATTTTATACATAATACATTGATGACATTTTTCAGAAGCTGTTAATTCTGCTAGCCTTGTAGTGCTGTTGAGGTGAGGGGTCTTTGTATCTTTCTGCATATGTTCCAGTCACGTTAGCAACTATTACATAATTACATTATGCAGCCAGATGCTGCAATATTGTGCAATTTTTCATGGTTTTCAGAAAGCTGATTTTCTTTTATTTCTCTAGCCTATAATGGACTTTTATATCTTACCATACAATTGTGACAAGAAAATCCCTACCGATGATGATAAACTCAGATAAGTAAATTAGAGTTTCTCCTTGCTATTTTCCCATTAAATGAACTATAATAGCACATTTGGAACTAAAGAGGCTACTATATATATACATACATGTATAGACAGGTAAGTAGTTAGACAGACAGATACTCTGTGTGCATGTGTGTACATACAAACAAAAAACATAAAAATGTCATTTCATGTTTGGCAATGGAAAATAATTTTCAGCAGTTTTAAGACTTCAGAAGTTTTAGATTTTAGGAGAAAATCTATGCTTTGGTAGTTTAATTATCAGCAGTTACAAGGAAAATACTGTTCTTCAAAATATACATCTTTGTATACTTTCATGTGCAGTTATCTTCTGTCTGGATTCTGTAGAGTTTAGGATTCAGAGCTGACCTTTCAGCAAAGCTCTGTGGCAGCCTGGGTGATCATGTAAAGAGTAATCCTCACAATAAGGAAGAACAGAACTTGTTTGTTTCATAACAAAGATATGAAGAAAACTACATAGCCATAAAATGTGAAGCTTTCTATAAATAGAAATGTATATTCCCTTGTATATATTATACAAATACCAGTAAAAGGTAGTATCTAAACGGTCACCACATTTCTATAGCTAAGTTTGCATTTGAAAAAACGTGTATCAACACAATAATTGGTGGGGGTTTTTTAGCTTTAAGGAGTATATCTGAATGAAATCTCATAGAACATTTGATTGTAAGCAATTTATGAAAATGGAAATCTTATGAACATAACAGCAAAACTGTGGTGAGTTGCTGTGACTGACACAGCAATAGACTTCTGCCTGTACCTATCAGGTAGAGAACGGATGCACTAGGACTCAAATAGCCATCTGCCACAAGTATTGTGTATCTACTGATAACACTGATGTTGGTATACAACAGAAAACTATACCTGGTGTTTTCAGTTATGTGCAAAACAGGTACAAAATACCTTTTACATGTGTAATGCTGTCCAGCTGGTAGCCACGAGATGCAGTAACAGATAATAACCTTTCTGACACTTCTGCATAAATCAGCTGGTATCTGAGAACAGGAAATAAAGGAAAATCTGTTAAAAAGAAGCAGGAGTTGGAGTCAGGAGTTCCTGCGAATATACGTTATTCTCTGCTTGATCCTGTGGATGACAATTACTGCAAATGTGTGAGGAGGTTCAGGGAAGATTGAGGAATGATTTTCTCTTCCCAGCCTTTTCTTTGTGGATGCTGACTGAGTTGACTAGTTATGGAGGGAATTAATACATTCTGCTAAGTGACAATGTGTGATTGACTTAATCGGTTGTAATTTAACATCTGAAAGTTAGACATCTAAAGTCTGAGCTTGGCATTTTAGATTCCCTTTATAGTTAAAGGAGAAAAATAGGCTCCTCCAGGGATATTCATCTGTTCTATCTTATCATGAGATTAATGACTCTCTAGAGGTGCCAGTTCCTTTCCATTAGCTATAAAGGGAACAACCATGGTGATACTACTCCCTAGGACATAGTGGGGATATTTTACTTTAACCAGGCATTTTCCTTGGAGAGCAAAACTTGCTGTTATTTTTTCTCAGGGCTCAGTATACTGAAGCTCATGTTCCAATTTGTTGAGACAACACCCGCTAAATCAATTTGTGTGAGTGAAACTGAGAACAAAGTTTCATTGTTTCAAAGCATCTCTGAAGCATGAGGACAACAGTTTTATTCCAGCACTGGTCATAACTGGAATACACAAAAGAAAATTAGTTTTTCTGAATTAAAGTTCAACCTCTACAAATACAAATGAGGCAAGTACAAGAGATGGAGATTAATACGTCATGTCTGCTTAAGGCATTAATGGTCTGTCTACTTCTTGCACACAGTTCAAATGTGCAGGTTTTTTTGTTGGGTCCAGTGGCTGTACCCAGTAATGGAGCATGAATATATTTACATGATTTGGCATTAGCAAATGTAAACATACCCTGCCCATGCTTTTAATTACACTGTAGTCCAGATTTCTTCCAGAAGCTGTGTATCTGTGCTATTATGACACTGTGTGCTAGCATGCCTTATTTTCAGAGGGCTCCCGCAGAAATATGCAATAGCTCAGTCAGGTTGATGTACTGATGATGAACCTGCTTGGCTTCAGGGTGCCTCAGACCAGTGCGCAGGCTAGGAAAGCCCATAGCTGCCTATAGCCAGTCATAGGCACATCCCTCAGCTACTGCTGAGTTAAAGTCAACTACGCTCCTAAATATAAAAATGAATTTGTGAATTTAGCTCATTGTAGCCTGAGAAGAGAGTCAATAGACGTTATTTAGACCTTATACATTAGTTTCAATTTTTCTCCAGCAGCATCAGTTTCTGCCTTGATAACACTGCAAAGGATCTTCCTGGCAAGACTGAGAAACCCAAACTTTTCCAAAAGGACTCAGCATCTGATGTGACCTCTACTTTCTTCTAAAATAAAAGCAATCCTTCCTTTTAATAAAGTAACCTGATGCCTAGAGTTAAGAACTCAATAAGAGAAAAACCAAACCAAATAAACCTGTATACTTCTCTCACCACTCTGAGGAATTCAAACTTCTACAACTCACCTGCAGGGAGAATTTTCTGGACACAACTCTACTAGCTCAAGAGTCTGAGGGGTAAAGGGCCTGTGATGCACACACCAGAGACCAGAAATGCCTTATAATGAAGTATGCATCTGCTTCCTAATGGCCTTCTTTCTGAGGACACTCAATCTCTTCAAGGAGTGGACTGTGCTGGGTGAATTGTTTTGGCAGCTCACAGCCAACTCCTTGAGGCTCTTTGTGCCCAGGGCTCCCTCTTTGTCATAGAGTAGAAGTCCAGGGCTAAAGTGCAGACATGTTTTGTCAGAACTGGCAACTTCCAGCTTTGTGATGGGAATGAGTGTGGCTCTCTGCCTCCAAGGCTTTTTTATAGCTGAAATACTAGAAATATCTAGGAAATATCTAGGGTAGTCAATGTTGAATTCTCATCACACATTGAATAAAAATCTCAAACACTTTATGCAAGACATAAGTACAACTGCAGGGAGCAGCATCAAAATACAGATGCTTCTGCAGTTACCTTGAAGTTGATGTATTTTTTAATAGTTTTCCTGTAGATGGAGTTTTACAGCTTTCACATAAATACTATTAAATAGGAAATGTATACCTTTGTAAAAGATCACAGAATCACAGAATCATTATGGTTGGAAAGGACCTCCAGGGTCATCAAGTCCAACCCTTATCCTAGCATCTCTCTAACCACCACACCATATCCTCAAGCGCCGCATCTATTCGTTCTTTAAACACCTCCAGGGATGGTGACTCCACCACCTCCCTGGGC
>JAVSBS010009699.1:34649-52707 GCA_033124195.1 Coracias cyanogaster
ATCCCCTCATCCAGGTCATTGATGAAGATATTAAACAAGACAGGTCCCAAAACTGAGCCCTGAGGGACACCGCTTGTCACCGTTCGCCAACTGGATTTCACTCCGTTCACCACCAACTTCTGGGCTCGGCCATCCAGACAGTTTCTAACCCAGAGAAGAGTCCTCTTGTCTATGCCATGAGCTGCCAGCTTCTCCAGCAGAATGGACACCCTTGGGGACAGATAAATGCTATCTGTTTCCTGCAGACCCCGGGCAGCATAAAGCTCCCCATGTTCAAAAAACCCAAAATGCTGTTAATGGCACCAGCTTCTCAGCCACATGTTAATCAGGTGAGTCTTCCTGACTCTTTCAGTATTCTTCCCTGCTACTGAAGGAATGGCGAAGAACACCACTATATGTATATGTAGGATGCTGCAAAAGGAACTGAGCATTCCACGATTTGAAATCTGTCGCTCCACGAGAGGATAATAATAAATATATATTCTAAAATATTGATGGACAGTGCATGTTTCTTTAATGTAGTGGTGTAATTAGGGTAGCTCCTTTGTCTAAGAAAAAATAAATCTGGATGTGTTCTTTGATTGTGGATCCCTATGTATTAAGTTTTATTAAAGTGTAGATCATTCAAGTCCTGCTACTCTGTGTCTAGAGAAAGGATGATTTAACAGGATGCATTAAGGTGACATAAAATACACATTCTAATCTAATATACAGCATAGAAATGATTAAACATTCTTTGCAAGATCAATGGTAAAATTAACAAAATTAAGAATTTCTTATTCTTACCAGTGATGTGATTTTATTTGCAAAAGCAGACTGCTGAATAGGCTCTAATGATAAACTGGGACCTTGTTATCTGGATTTTGCAAAGCTGGAAAATCCTTTAAAATATTTTGCTCTATCAAGGTTTCAAAATACAATTTCAATTGAATCAATTGTCTTTGCATTAAAGAAAGATAAAATTTTACTGATGAAAGGGTCAGAAGTGACCTGCAGTGAAGAGATACACTGATCCAGACAATCCTTTTATTGTGCTGCCACTATTGGCAGAAGTATGTTGAAAATGTGCTTTTATTTTGAATTTATTTGAATTAGTAAGGGTCTGGATTGCTTCAATTCATTTAGAAAAAGCTTAGTTCCATTTTTCTGGTTTATCAGTCATGCAGCAGTGTCTGTAGATGTCTAATCTCATAATTATCACACTATCTTCCTTGGCCTCTATTAAGAAAACCAGAGTTGGTTTTCAAAAGAGGATGAAGCAAGAAACATTCTTTTTAATCTGCCTGATCTGAATTTTCCACTCTGTAGGGCAAAGAGGAGGGGTGGGGAAGGGGGATGGGGGGGAGAGAGAGAGAGATGGAAAGGGAGGGTAAAGAAAAAAAAAAAAAAGGAAAAATAACTCGTTTTATTTTTTTGTGGAGTGACTGCTCAAGAGTTTTTGAATCTACTTTACAATATTAAATGGTTCCTTTTATAGCATATAATAGCTTTTTAAGAGTAATATAGTATTTCTACTACTGTGGCAGTGAATAGTCACAAAACGTTTTGCAGCTTTCTGGCACCTGCATGAAGCTGTAACTTATGAATATGCTAATGAGACTGCAACCAGAACTGGCTAGAGTTCAACACTTGCACACAATTAGCACTCAGGCTACCAGCACTGCTAGGATTAGATTGATCAGTTCAACATAATGCAGTTTCTTTACAACAGACCCTTAAAAAATAATACCTTAAATTTATCCTTTCTGAACATAGGGAAACTTTTAATTTTAAGTCCTTATTGCTAAAATTCTGGAATGTAATGATTCAGTTTAAATACTTGGTATTTCAAAAGTTGCAGCACATTACATATTATAATGGCAGGAAAAATAAGCATTACTAATAATAACTGCTCCACCTGTTAATGTCCAGACTGCATCTCTTCCATAACATCTATGTCCCTGTTAGCCTTGAATGCTGAAAAGCAGCTCCTTGAAGTGCATACAGAAATGTCTTGTATATAACATTTGAAATTTATGCTTTTAATGTTAGGAGAAGCAGTATTATCTACAAGACAGATATATGAACTAGGCACCAAGATTATAAGCAACTATTCCCACTTACTGCACATTTCTAGAGTTAAAAGATTAAAAACATGGTCTGAGACTTAGAAATATGAATACTAATTTCAAAAGTCTATGTGGCCATGATTTGCTGTGAGAGGTGAAAATGTGTACCTGTTATTTTCAGTAACTGACTGATACTAGATAAAGACATTCAAAATGAATTCAGTTTATGCATCCCAACAGACCCTAAGACTCAAGATATTTAGAAACTAATTAATATATATTTTTAAACTTATGTGATTGATAGCTTCAGATGGAAGGCTGTATCTATTTTTAAGTGTGTCACACATAATTATTTATTTTATTTGATTTTGATAACGCTACTATAGTTTAAAAATGAATATGACTTTACCTAGACTATAAGAACTGATATAAAAATATTCTCTAGGTTCAATTTGCTTTTGGCAGGCAACTTATAAATAGAAAATACACAGACACAAATAATTTCCTGCATTTCTTGTCATTTTGATTTCTGCATAACTTTTGCTCCCAAGCAAGAATTTTGCCAGAACTGTATGATATGCCACACTCAAAGGGCACTCATATAAGCTTTCTGTTTTACTGAAAATACATCAGAAAGCAAAACTGTTGTACAGGATAATATACTAGTAGACATAGTGAGAGACAATGTTAGTGCTTCCACTTCAGCATTTTTCTACAAATTACACAGAACAGCAATTTTCAGGTTTACATTTCTCAGGCGCAAATTCCTTATGATACATGTTCTTTCTAAAACCTGATTTGCGCTCTTCAGTTCTTATCATATTTCATGGCAGATGGTCTATTTCAGTGGGTACTAATAGAAAAAAAAAAAGTCACATAACAAATTCTTTGAGACAAACATTACTCTGTGGGTTTGCATATGGTCATTGCAAACAACTGAAATATTCATACTAGAGAAACGCGGTTTTGCACCTTTCCATAACGATAACTTTATTCATTGGTTTGGTCTCTCCAGTTTTAAACCTAAAAATATGTAGTATATGTAGATGGGCAACGCATTTGGTTCACTTCTTTCAGAAACTGCAAGACAATGAGCCCTACCAGAAAACATTCTCTTAAACCCTCTTTGCAGTTGCTGGGTTCCTGGTTCGAATGAGTCTGCACAACATAGTAGTTACCTTGTGACAATGGAAGTAAATCAGTACTTTGGAATATGAAAAGCATTTTTGTTCCTTGTCAGTCTGCCCTGAGAATGTGTTGTTTCAGTAATCATTATTTTACTATGAAGTGTATGTATAAGCCTGACATTTGCAGGTATTGAAATTGTAAGGATTTGAAATGCTGGGCCCTTGCTACTTGCTTTTCAAGCATGCCATGTAGCTTTAGTAGCTTCCAGTAATACATAATAACATACGAAGCATAAATTTTATATTGTATAGGAACAAAATGAGTAGTCACGAGGAACAAAATACTACTCTTTTGCAAAACCTTAAGTAATTTTTTTCCCAAAGAATAAAGAAAAATAAAAAAATTCCCTATAGTTTCCATCAGTGGGATGACTGGTAAGCTCAAGGATATTATCTCTTCTTTATATATGCATATGTAAGAGCAGAATTATGTATTTTAGGAATCGTCTTCAGGAGAAGCAGTGTTGTGGTTTTTTATCTTGAATTGAGCAGTTTGGTAACTTGGTTTGTCAGACTGGTGTGTTTCTTTCTCAGATCTCTGATGTTACCAGAAGAATAAGGTTGAAAAGATTTTAACACCTCAGTTATAGTTAATAGTAGTAGTACACAAGCCAGTACTACTTAACCTGATGAGCAAGTAGTTAATGCAAATTTCCTCATACAAAAAGGTGGATACAATAGATGTGCCACAAAAATTATTGTCTCAAGACTGACACCTGTGCAGAAGGAGAAAGATGCCTTTCATGGTAGTTCCATGGACTTCTAACTGCATTTTTTTCCAGTGCTTTAATATTCTTTATCACAATGGTGAGGGGAGCTCAAAGGTAACTTACACACTCACAAATATAAGAACAAAGGAGATGAATCAAAAACAGCAGCAAGATGCCTTTCAGCCTCAAATACATTACTTAGAACAAGTATATCCTTGAGCTCAGCCAAAGATCTAAGCATTCGCCCAGCTTAGCTCTTAGATCTATTTCTTTTGGCTTGTTGGATTTTGCTGTTTTTCACTCATAAACCCAAGTGGGATTTTTTTTCCCTATATTACACCACTGATGAACAGATGGAAATAAATTTCATTAAATGGGGCCTGAAGTAAACAAGGAGGATCCAGTTCTCATAGTAGATCCATGTATGCTCCCATGTGTGTAATATATACAGTGAGGGTCAGTGAAGAGAAGATTTCAAAGGCTGTCATAAAAAAACCAAAAACGCTGGTTGAGAAAGCTGGTGAAATTTTTTTCCCAAGTTGTCTCACAAGTAAAAAGAAAGGTTTTTCTTTTCTTTAGAGATGAGGGGAAAAACAAAACAAAAACCAAACAAAAACAACTGAGAAGCAATGGTACGTCTGTTTTCTATACTCAAATGAAGGGATACCTAAATATATCCTGCCTTTCACGAAAAAGGAAGATGAATATCAGCATTTATCTAGCTCCCAATTTAGGTCACAGTCTAAAGACATAGGTCACTGAAGCCTCTCTACTTACCCTTAAAATTCTAGCATATAAAGAATTCTAAAATCCTTTTATCATCTTTCATTCCAACATCATCATTTTCCAAACTGATTATAAATACAGATCACAAATTAAATAAGAATATCCATCTCAGTTAATGTAAGTCTACTTAGAAGATACTAACTTTATTATATGTGAAACTATTCACTCCAAGTTGTTTGAACTGTTAACACTCCGTTTCTTTGAAGTAGAAAAATGATCTTTTAGTACGTAAAATAAAATAAATCTTGGTGATCTAGTACTAGGATTCTTCTCTGCCTCTATTTAAAACTACTTTGCATAAAACTGATTAGTAAGGAGTAAGTTCTGCCTTACTATTAGGTTGATACAGTCTCTGACTTCTAAAACTTCTACTGCTTGTGTCTACTTGCACTTTTTCAGTTTCTCTTGTTCTATTACTTGTGCACTGTGCCAGAAGACATAGAATCATAAAAATCATAGACTAATAGAATTATTTTGGTTGGAAGAGATCTTTAAGATCATCAAGTCCGACTGTTAACCTAGTTCTGCCAGGTCACCACTAAACCATGTCCGTCAGCACCACATCTACACATCCTTGAAGTACGTCCACAGATGGTGACTCCACTCTTTCACTGGCAAGCCTGTTCCAGGGTTTTACAAGCCTTTAGGGGAAGCTGTTTTTCCTATGATCCAATGTAAATGTCCCTTTGGTGTAACTTGAGGCTGTTTCCTCTTGTCCTAACACTTGTTACTTGGCAGAATAGAGTGACCCCCACCTTGCTACAACCTCCTTTGAGGTAATTACAATTACTACAATAGCAATAAGGTCTTCCCTGAGCCTCCTGTTCTCCAGACTAAACAACTCTAGTTCCCTCAGGCATTCCTCATAGGACTTGTTCTCTAGGCCCTTTTCCAGCTTCATTGCCCTTCTTTGGCCATGCTCCAACACCTCAATGTCCTTCCTGTAGTGAGGGGCCAAAACCAGAAGCAATATTCAAGGTGCAGCTTCACCAGTGCTGAATACAGGAGGACAATCACTTCCCTAGTCCTGCTGGCCACACTATTTCTGATACAAGTCAGGATGCTATTGGCTTTCTTGGCTACCTGGGCACACTGCTGGCTCATATTCAGCTGGCTATCAACCAATACCCCCAAGGGATTTTCTGCTGGGCAGCTTTCTATCCGCTCTTCCCTGTGCCTGTAGCATTGCATGGGGTTATTGCGACCCAACATGAAGCTAGGCAGGCTTATTTTAATGTGTGAATCTATCCCTGAAAACCTGGCTGTCAAAGAGTCCCAAACGTTTTATTAAGGAAATAGCTCAGCTTCCAACAAGCTGAACAGGTTGTTATGGGAGGAAAAAGTTTCTCATCTGCCAGGTTGTGTTTGCCATTTTGCTGTAGGCAGTGGCATTAACTCTTCTTACAATACCTACAATAGTAACTTTAAAAACTACAGTTATATATAATTTTAAATGTACATATATCAGAAAATTCAATTTTTCTTTGAATTTGATCCAATGGTCTTTCAAAATTTTGAATTATATTATTCTGCAATAATTTTGTCATGTTCTAGAAAGTTCCTCTGCAAAACTGAGGGCAAAATAACTTCTTATGCATGTGGCTTTAAATACATGTATATGCAGAGTTGGCCTACAATGAAGAGCTTCTAGTTTGTTTAAATGATAAGACAGAAACTTTGTTGAAATTGTCTCATACTTTCTTTCAAATATTTTTAATAGCAATTGAATGTAGGGATTTCAATATTATACTGCTTAGATATTGAACATTAATTTACATTGTATAAAAGACAGGAACACTTTTATCCAGAACAATTCTAATTAAAAAAAAAAAAAAAAAGCTAGATTGTAAATTATCCTTTGTCACTGTGGTTTCATGTAGTTTACCTAGTAGAAATGCTCAGCAGTAAGAACCATCGAAGGACTGGATAACATCAGAAATCTACATTGAGGAACTGGTGGACACTAGAGCCTACAGTGAAGACAAAAGAGGAACCACTCTAAATGCCTGTAGACAGGCCACCACACTATCTTATGGTCAGTATGGGAATAGGTATGAGTATTTGAAAATAGAAGGTAGGAAAGTACAATTCTTGCTCATGAGTATTTATTTTTCTTGTTGATAGCATCTTATTTAATGAAGCAGACTTGTCAGTGATTAGTAGGCAATATGGTTGGTCTCAGCTTGCAAAATTCTTTAATATTCTCCTGCAAGTCTCTGAATCCTTCCACAATCAAATTATATCCCAAGATATGCAATGTATACATCTCATTTCATGCTGTAAAAGTATCACAGTGTTCATGTTATTATTCACATTGTGAACAGAAAAAAACTCCAAACTCCTACTATGTCGTACAGTCACAGGACTCAAAGGAAATCCAGAGCAGAATAATGTGGACAGAGAAATGTAGTTTGCCTGCCCAGAGGAATAAAACCCTGAGCAGCTCTTTGTCTCACTGGGCTACAAGACTTAGTCTTTAATTGTGTTAACCACTACCTATGTAGCCGGTATGGCTGTTGTTTCAGTCTTGTCTAAATCACAGTTCTTCCCTCTAATGAAATGCTGTGAAGGCTTCTTGATGGTATGATTATCAGTGCTAAAATCATCCCGTTTCCTTTTGTCATCATAACTTTTCTACATACTGTCAATCTGAGAGATTGCTAATTAAAAGTGGTAAATCTTACATAGCAGTTTCCTTTTCTCAAGATCCAAAAGGGAAAAGAAGCATCTCCAAATGGATGTACTTACAATGCAAGTACTCACTATGAGAGTATACCCTCTTTGAATGAGAAATGCTATGGGTTAGGTGACGAAGTAAAAAGAAGGAGATAAAGAGAAGCAGAGAAGGATGAGGATGGGGTAAGGTCTGAAAAAAACCAGTATGTACTTGTATATGAGCTTTCTTGCAATAGTTTCCTTGACATTCAATTTTCAATCGCAGATCTAATTTCAGATCTAATTCCAGCATTATGCACTTGATTTTTTACTTATTTAGGCAGACTTTTTAATGTAATTATACAGAATACAATTTTCCATGAAAAAAAAAATAATAAAGGGCAGTATTCAGTTAAAACAAATCATGTTTCATATCGTAATCCTGGAAACACTGATTCTGCAATCAAAGTGTGGAGGATGTTTATTACAAGAATTCATGAGGCCAGATGTTCTCTTGAGGGCCTTAACTTTGCACTAACAGTTGTGCCTTTTTTTTTGCCAGCAAAGTAGGTAGATAGAAAGTTGCAAGCACAAAGGTATGTCAGTTGAAGAAATGTTTTTCCCATATAACCATTTTCCTGACTTTGACCACACTTCAGACACATGATGTTCTGTTTAATAGGAAAAACATTTAATTTTCTTGATGACTTGCTATTTCTATCAGAAATACTGTTGCTTACTGTCAAACAAAGATATGGTTTCTTCAAGCATTTATCTTTTTGCTGTCATGTTCATAGTCTCTAGCTTTCAAAGTGGACTAATCTGAGATACTGTATTGGCTTAAAGTATGTGATGTATTATCTTTATGTGGTCTATGGCATAAACTTTACATGTCTCAATGCACTTTGCTATGGTTTAAGCTTTTACTATGATACCCATTTAAAAGAAGGATCTGCTGTCTTTATGTGTTTAAATTGCTGTAGTTTTGGATACAAGTTTGTTTTTTTGTTTATTTGTTTGTTTAAATCTAATTACTGCTGCAATAAATTCATGAAGCCATTGGTATACAACAGGAACATTCAAGAATTCATGATCATTAAACTTCTAGCAGGAGCAAACCTAAGATTTGTATGGCTTAGGTTCTATAATTGAAAATATAATAATATAGGAAACAATGGTTCCATAACCAGCATTGTATGATGACACCATTTCATAACAAAATGAAAATAACTTTTCCTGAGTTTGTTACATAATAACTTATATAAAAATAGCTTAGTATAGTATAACGCATTTCTATCATTGATGGGAAACCAGAATTTGAAGGGGGCCACTGATACCAGTCTTATGCTGAGTCAGAATGAATTATTCAAAGAGCAGAATTTAAGAACAGCCTTGCCAGATCCAGCAGCAGGTCAGTCAGGTCAGATTCACCAGTCGTTTCACATGTGCAGTAGATTTAGCACATGAAAGTGTAGAAAAACAGGCACAAGCAGATAGTAATACAATTCAGCATAGTATTTTACCACCAGTCATGCTGTGTGTGCTTTGCAAATGGGATTGTGTATGTATTTAAATCTGTCAAAGCAACTTTCTTCTATTATTTCTTTTATGATATTTTTGTTGAACAACATAAATTTTTAGCATCTTCAAGTCTTGAAGTAAGATATTCCATAATTTAACTATGCATTACACTGCCTGCAGAGATGTGCCTTCTTGTTTCTTCTGAATATGCAAACTGCTGGTTTCAGTTGATCCCTGCTAGGAACTATAATCAACTGCTCACTCACAGCTTCTCCATGCTATACATGTTGAAGAACACTATCATAATTCCCCACTTTAGTCAGCCTCTTTACAGGCTGAGGTGTCCAGGTTCTATTTGTTCCTTATGATAAAGCATTAGTGATCCTAATGATAGCATCAGCTTCAGGCTTTTTGAGGGACCTTGGCAGTCTGTGCAGCTATTAGCTACCCCACATTATTAAGACACTCAAAGCATAGTTACTTATGTATGATTTAGAGACCCTCCATATAATAATCGTATTAGGCTCTAGAAAGCAGTGTTCTGGAAAATGTGTCAATTGTGTGTGCACATGCAGCGTACACATGTATAGCTTTTAAATCCTGGGATGTGTGAAGCAGCATGATACTGATGGACATCTGTTATGAGCAGTTTCAATGAATGTGTATGAGATGCAGGTAACACATCAGAAGACTGGGAGTTAAGGAACATTTTAAAAGATAAAATCTTGAAGAATGAGTTGTCTAAGTGCAATGGCTAATAACATGGGTCACTGCCTTCCACGAAGCAGTTTGTAGCAGCTGCCAGGTATATTGTAGGAGAATCAGAATTGTGCTAGATGCTTCAAAGCCTCTATGACAAGAAACGTTTTTTCTTCCTTACCTCCCTCAGTAGTGTCTGCTGAACTGCCTTGAGTCAAATCCCAGATGCATGACATAGGAAAGGCGAGACAGCTATAAACAAAATTGAGAGAGCCATTGAAGTAAGAGCTTGATTTTGACTTCTTTTACTGCATATTTAATACAAAGAAAAGTACAGTATTTGCATCACCTGAGGACATAGCAGCACTCTGTTATTAAAACAGCATAGAAGGACAGTTAGAAATCCATCCTATATTTTAAAGTTAGCAATAATTACATTGCAAATGGATAGATTTAGGAGTCTTTGAAAGAGAATCTATTTCAAACACCTCATTAGCTTCTACTGATATCACTTTCACAGGTGTCTCTGAGGCCTAGACTCCCAGTTTTGCAGTTCATATTCAGCAAACATGTTGATTACTCTGTGGAGTGAGACTTCTATTCATGCTAAGTGTGGTTCCATGTGAGTAACGTAGCCAAACAGGATCTCTAGACGTTGGCAAGTGTTTTTTCTACCGCCAAGAGTTTGCAAGAGGGGCTTTGATGGATTAAGTTGTGCTACTAGAATATTGCACTAGGGACAAATCTGTTCAGCTTCAACATAAACTCAGCCACTCTGATAGTGTCCAAAAAATGCTGCTTCATTGTTTGTGCTGAGAGAAAGTAGTGGGTCTCCTTTGGCAGGCATACAATGAATTTTACGCACAACTCAGGGAGGGGGAAAGGAGGTAGATTCAAGGATAGGAAAGAAAAAGACTGGTTTACTCAATACTTAAAAAAAGAATACATACACATACATACATGTGTATATATATGTGTATACATATATGTAAGCATTTATAGATATACAAAAGTGTTTATGAATAAGTTGATCTACAAATATGTACATGCAGTATGCTGTACTGTAAAAAGTGTATATATAAAAAAACATGCATATAAACACATATATGCTTGTGTATACATATCTATGCATATACTGTCTCTCTCTGCATACAGGCACAAAGAAGAAAAGACGTTTCTACAAACACACGTTTTTTAAAGTAGTTACTTGTCTGTTTCAAAAAAACCCAGCATGTTACAAACAGGCAATCTGTTTCAAGAAACAAGGCACATTAATTTCATCATTGTTATTATTTTAAAATTTCTTTTAATTATTATTAATTAACAAGACTATTAACTTCAGAAGTAAGAAGTATTTTGTAGTTAAGACATGAGGACGTGTTTAGTAAGACTCTGCCTGAAGTGTAGTATTTGATAAGTTTCCAGTCTGATGAATCCAAATGTAGAGTCTGACAGCGTCTTACCTCTGTGTCAGAATAAGGCCTATGCAAGCAGCTTCTGCTATGCACACATTCCTATTTCTCAGAAAAAAAACACAGACAGGTTAGCTGGAGTGCTATTTGTACATATTTGTTCTGAATATCTGGGTGACCAGAATGTAGTCATCTATTTTCTATATGTGTCTGTCTGTATCCAGTACTGCCTGTGGCATCTCTCCATCTATGTCTTCAGTGGTAAACTAAACAAGATGAGGGCTACTGCCTAAAGGAAATTTATGGACATCTATACAAATCATAAGCACTATCCCGAATATGTACTGGACCGACTATGAGGAAACTGATCCAGAGCCTGGCCAAACAAGAACTGGCCCTTTTCAGAGGCTAATGTGAACCAGGGACAATTCACTGTAGTCAGCTGCATGTGCCTCTCTTTTCTAGAGAGTAAGAGAGTTCAGCTAAACTGTGACATGCTTTTTGCCCTGACAGTCAAGAAATAAGACCAGTCTTATTTAATTTACTAGTACAGACTTTCCACAGATCTAGTAAGACAAAGATATGCTTGGAAAAAATCTAAGTATTTTTTTTAAATCAAGTTGCCTCAAGAGGTAGTTCTTGAGTAAAAAAAATATCCATTATATGTTTCTAACAGTCTCTCTATAAATTGTTATTCTTCAATCCCCTTTGTTTGTTTGTTTTTTCCCTGTTCAGCTGGTCCCATTGCCTCCAGACACCTAGTTTTAGGTTCATGGAGTTTACCTTTACAAATACTGTAAAGGCACCATGCTCATGAATGGTGTTTTTAAACTGATAATTATAATTATAATAGTCGTTGCTCCTCTTGGTGCTCAGTGTAATATGATAACATGACTCACTAATTATGAATAATTATTTTGCCATTCATGTGAACTTACAAGCTTTGGCTGGGATACCTAGTTTCAGGGCATTTTTAGTACTATTTTAATACTTTGTAGATAATTTAACATTACTAAGCAAAACTGAAGGAACTATTGGGAGCAGCTAGAAAAAAAAGGAGGGAATCAAGCTTAAATAAATATTTATTGGCACAATCTTACTTTTCTTAGGGTTCTTTCTCCACCAGATTTAGCACAATTTATAGGAGTCAAACTCAATAGATGAATTTACAGATAATTCTGGATGCTAAGGCAACACAGGGTAAAATACTATAAATGTAAATCACTTAAGGCTCACCTTTTAAATATATTTTTAAAAGAAACCTTTAAGTAAGGGTCTGTTTTCCACAGGTGAGCAACCCCAATTATTTTACTTAGTAGAGGAAGAGATCTCCAAGACAATCTAGGCCTCTTTATTTATTTAAATATGGAGTTGCAGAGAAAGTGGTAGGTGAAGAGCATAGGTTTTCAAAATAAATTTAATAATTGTCCCAAATAAAGAAACCAGCCGTAGAGCTGTGAACACAAACAGCTGTTCTGACTCATAATTTTCTGGTTGAACCATCATCATTTTGCTAATATTTCTTTACCAACCAGCATAAAATTTAAGTTATAAGCAGCATAAGAAGTCAGCTCAATGACTAATGGGATATTTGATACTGCATGCTTTCTGATGCTGTTGTTGAAAGTTTGTTGAAATATGAGGGGTAACATGCCCTCTCATGCATGTTGTATAGATTTGCCCAACAGACAAACTGAAAAGCTTTTCTTGCAAATAACCTGGTAAGTAGATTTGAGGTCTTCAGCTTTCATGTCACACCCACATTTTATCCTTCTTGCTCCAGTCTTGCAAGCAGATACTCATTTACTTTGTGAGACTTTCCTTTTATAGTACACTGGCATCCAAACATAACAGTTAATTCACTCTTACAGTCAAGCACACAGACTATTACTATCAGGAGCAAGATTATACAAATTCCATTGGTCACTTTAAATACTCTTTAATGTACACAGCTAATTAGTTTTCAAGTTTACAGTGCTGTCCTTAAGAAACCCATTTTTAGGATATTTTTCTTACCTTTCCAAATTTGCCTTCATGATGTAGCCAAAAGCACTTTAAAGTATTGAAGTCTTCTGGCATTTATTTTAACATCTGAACACCAAATGTCTCTTTGAATGACTTCAATTGCAAGTCACTTGGAAATGCTTTCTCCTTGCCGTGTGTGTAATAAACTTTTCTTTCTCCGTGAGCTAAAGCTCGTGGGTGAACTCAGTCAACAATGAACTTGGTAAAGTGAAGCATGAAAAGTTCACTAGCTTCTTTGTTTATTGATCATACAGTTATCTCAACCTCTGGAAAAAAAAAAAAAAATCACTGCATTTTCTTAGACCAATAATTTCACTCAGACAGTTCAACTTATTTTGCAAAGTTCTGTCTTTGAAAACTGTGTATAGCATATTATATGACCTGTAATATTAAAGGTCTTTGACCTTAATGGAGTTAATGTTTTTTTAATCACTACTCCCTTACCATGTGTAAAGTCTATCACTTTTCCCCCAGTGCTTGTTGATGATGATAAACCATGGAACTTTGGATCTAGACATAACTGGTGTTCTATCTGTTGTTATGGAAACCAATTTAATCATCATTATTTTGCATTTAATAACATACTTGAACTCAATGTAATTATCTTCCTCTCTTGATTCTTCTTCATTATTTGTGTCCTCAAAATATCTTTGTTTACATTTCTCGCTTGAGCTATCCCACAAGCAAATATTCCCATTAAAGCCAATGATATCCACATCATTAAACATTTGTTTAATCTTTATCAAGAATAAACTTTGAGTTTTTTTCTCTAAAATTATATGCACTCTATAGCTTTTTATTTATGTAATTCCTTGCTTCTTTGGGTTATTTTTGAGTGACACATTTCTATCATTCTTTTGAGGAAAACTGTCATTATAAATACATCCACAGTCTTGAAAGATGCTTCAGTATTTATTTTCAGGTTTTCTTAACATATTTTTAAGAAAAAGGGCTTGCATTGCTTCTAGAGACCAGTCTTTATCTGAGAAGTACTACTTTTGGAAAAAGTCTCATCTGATTTTCCACATATTATGATGACATTAGACTTCATTCTTCCATTTCCTTTCTTTCCTTTACTCATTAATAAGATACCGTGTGTGTTCATACTTTCAGAAGTAGTTTCAAACTCACTTCTCTGCTTTCCTTCAAAACAACACACTTATATTTACTCTTTGATTGCAAAGGTCCATGAATTACAACTGTATGTCTTTTTATTTGACATTTTTGCCTCAGGTCTTTATATATTTTCTTTACTTTTTCTCTGTATCTATTTCTTCCTTCCCTACTGGCTATTCTGGGCCTTCCTTGCCCTACCTGCATACTGGGCTGCCTCCAACCAGGATTGTTTTTCTAAGGCACATATAAGAACTTCCTTACTTTTCTTGTCTACTAAATGGATTCCCAAGGAGAATATAAGGACAGGAAAGATGCCATGAGTTTTCATCT
This sequence comes from Coracias cyanogaster, assembly GCA_033124195.1. Taxonomy (NCBI): domain Eukaryota; kingdom Metazoa; phylum Chordata; class Aves; order Coraciiformes; family Coraciidae; genus Coracias; species Coracias cyanogaster. The sequence continues at coordinate 49,139 of JAVSBS010009699.1, forward strand.
CTCTTCTACTTTTTATTATTTCTTACACTGAGTGGATAACTATTCCAAACTTTCCAAACTGCAGCAGTGATGGCTACAGAATTGCACTCTTCAAATTCATGAAGGTTTTAAATTAACCATTGTCATGGAGACTTGAGAAGCTGGTGGTTTGGGGGAGAGGGGAAAGAGTTGTAAAAGAGGGAAGCTATTAAGACCATGTTAACTTATTTAACAATAAATATTGTAATTTTACAGGATTCATTTCTCACTCTTTCTGAACCTTATCCTTCTGATATGTATGAGAATAGACCAAGCTTTACTTTGGAAACTATGCTGTGTTCTTATCTGGAGTGGGATTCACCTCATCCAGGTTCAGATTTTTAAAGCTCAAGTCGTACTCTTTAAAAACAAGCACTGAAGTGTCTAAGAAAAGACTGCCTGCCTTCCTTCCTTCCTTCCCGCCTGCCTGCCTGCTTGCCTCCCTCCCTCCCTCCCTCTCCCCTCTCTGCCTTCCTTCTACATCCTTGAAGAATTAATTTCAACCTAAAGATTGGGGGAAAATAATTAAAAATCCTCAAACATTTTTTAAGTCTGCAAAATCTACAGATAATTTTGTGCAGTTATTATCTTGATTGTCAAAGGCTCAATTGTACTATATGTCTCTATTTGATGTAACATCTGGGTTGGGAAATCAGTGTATTGAAGGTATTGAGATTTCCTGAAAGCATGTCAACAACATTATCAGCAGCACTTGAACTAGATCCAGAGCTGAAGTTCCCAGTGCCCCAATGGAAGCCTCAAAACTCATTCTGCTATTTCTGCCTTGTACCAGTCCAAAGCACTTGGCTGCTGCATCTCTTGGTTAAGTCTGGCTGAGGTACATGGCAGCTTCTTGCCAATGCAAGGAACAAGTGTCCATGGGATAGCAGAACATCATCAGCTGGCAGATGTCTCTTTTGCTCTCTGGTAGGCAGAGCTTAAGCCGCATTTGGCTGCTGAAGCTTCATTTTCTGCCTGAGCAACCAGTTCCTGACTTCTCCAGAGAAAGACAGTGAGCCAAATGGGAACAGTCTCTAAGGTGGATCTGCATGGAGGACACACATGGTTAGCTAAGACAGAACATTTGAGGAGCTCTGCCATGTTAAACTCCAGTAACTCCAATTGCTAGAGGCAGCCATTCTGTATTTGGAGCTGCTCACGACTGTCAAGAGTGGAGATTTTTCTCATTATGTTGACAATCAAACCTTTGTGCATCTGAGAAATTGAAATATATGTATATAAATATCCACTTCCAGATTTTACATATGTATTCCAACACCTATAAATGTGAATTACATAAGACTTAGAGGACTGTATTTTCTTTTGGCTCTGAATCATAATGGAATTGATTTAGAGCGGAAGAAGAGAATCAGTCAGTCTCAAACGATTCTACCACAGTAAAAATAAAGTATAGATGACTTTACACAACTTCCTTATTGAAATGGTCAAGACTTTAATTTTCCTGGCAAAAATCCTGTTCTCAATTACATAAATGGAACACAGATCAGTTTAAAAAATTTGAAATTTAAGGATCTGACCAATCTCTGAAATAAATGTTAGTCATGTCACTTGCTTAAAAACTTTTTTTTTTTTTCCCAAACAAAGCAAATGTTGGGAAGGAGAGGGCAAACAGCTTTACAAAGTACATGCTCATTTCAAAGTTTTATTTTGCTGCCATCTCTTAAAGTAACTGATCAAGGATTCAGAAACTTTTCAGATTTTCAGATATTTTACTGGTTTCACAAGAAAAGTATACACACATATTTCACAAGTAGATGGAGTGCAATGAGACTGGTCTACTACTTTAAGCATGAAAATCTCTGCTTTCTATGTTTTTTAAACAAGTATAGTAGTGGTCTTTGAAAAGAAAACCTAACTCTCCATTAATATTTATGTTTCTTTTTATATTTAACAGCAACCTCAGAGGTAATGATTTTTTTTTTTTAATTTCTGTTCTTTTCTGAAACATTCAGTTATACATAAAAAATAATTGGAACATACTTTTAGAGAGAAAATAAATACATTTTGATAGTATATAACTGTGCGTATATATGTGTGTATGCAGTAAACTAGAGAAATGGTACACTAATATCACTCACTGTAAAACACTACTATTCAAAGAATCTTTGTTTCCTGAAAATGAATCTCAGGCATATGAACATAAATGCCTTTGGATTACCAGTAGTTATAAAAAACAAGAGCAGCTTGTGCTGAGGTAATTCATACTAAGATTTTTTGTTCACTAAGCACAGTTTAAAATGCATATTGCATAACAATGGCTTTGTCACAATGACTAATATGTGTGCACTCTTTGTGAACCTGAAGAGGAATTTAGAATGAAAGCATCTTAAATCAGATATATGAACCAACCATGGCTTGCTAGTTCATCAGTTCAATCAAGTTTATCCATCCTCTATCTTCTTAAACTGCTCTCCCACTAGTTGAAAAATGGTAAGTTTACTGCACCTTCAAGGGAACAAATTCTTCCACAAAGCATATAACTAAACTATTTGGCTCATTAATGGCATAAAGTAAATTTTATCTCTAGCTACTGTTTATTCAAAGTCAAGGCCAATCTCTGGCCCTCCTGAAATAGTTTTTTTCAGACACAGTGGTGCAAAAGGGCCTCAGTCTTTCTATAAATAGGTGATGCAGGAATGAGATTTAAATTGGAACTGCAAGGTTGTGAACTATTTCAAAATAGGGCCACATATTTAGATGTCTAATTAAGAATATAAGATTCTAATTTCAAGCACTTGTAATACAATCTGTTGTGTCATAATGACATTCAGAACAATGGAGTAACACAAGTACTCTGTTTTACATGAAATGTATACAGACAAAAATGATATTTCAAAAGTAGTCTCAGTTTTCTAGTTCTGTCAACATGTTTATCAATCTTCTATTTCTTAATTAACCATCATTAAGATGCAAATAAGCATTTAAGAGTTGTCTGAGAAGCTATTCAGCTGCCATTAATCCATTTCTGTCTTATAATACTAATGTATTGCTGGAGTACCTTTTGCTTCTTAATTGGTCCCCAAAATGCAGCTGAGCTGTTCCCATACATCTGCTTCTGGGATGAGGACTGGCTTAGAAAGCTGGCTGGACAGGTAGAAGACTTTATTTTCCTAAGTACCTTTGGGATAATTTATTACCTAGCAATATCTGCAAAAGGGAGGCAGATTTACAAGTCTCCAAATGGATACACTCTCACATTTTTTCCTAACTATGGAAATGAGCTTGTAAAAAAGCACAGTAGCCTTGCAATAAGTGTGCATTTTCTAAATAACTAACACAAGGTACCTAGACCCTGTTCTTTAATGTTTGCAAATAATTATGACACTACTCTGAAGGTAAAGGAGATAACCAAAATTTAGTCAAGGTTTAGTCATTGCGCTTTATAAAAGAAAGGATAGAAAAGCAGATTATAAACCTTCACAGATATTCCCCTGGAATCAGCTCATTCTTACATTCAGATTTTGATGTTATAATATAAAATTAAAGATCATAAAAATAAATACCATTTAGAAAAAAACCCCACCTGTTTG